>CM061364.1:16404615-16419659 GCA_030867105.1 Liasis olivaceus
GGTTAGGGTTAGGGTTAGGGTTAGGGTTAGGGTTAGGGTTAGGGTTAGGGTTAGGGTTAGGGTTAGGGTTAGGGTTAGGGTTAGGGTTAGGGTTAGGGTTAGGGTTAGGGTTAGGGTTAGGGTTAGGGTTAGGGTTAGGGTTAGGGTTAGGGTTAGGGTTAGGGTTAGGGTTAGGGTTAGGGTTAGGGTTAGGGTTAGGGTTAGGGTTAGGGTTAGGGTTAGGGTTAGGGTTAGGGTTAGGGTTAGGGTTAGGGTTAGGGTTAGGGTTAGGGTTAGGGTTAGGGTTAGGGTTAGGGTTAGGGTTAGGGTTAGGGTTAGGGTTAGGGTTAGGGTTAGGGTTAGGGTTAGGGTTAGGGTTAGGGTTAGGGTTAGGGTTAGGGTTAGGGTTAGGGTTAGGGTTAGGGTTAGGGTTAGGGTTAGGGTTAGGGTTAGGGTTAGGGTTAGGGTTAGGGTTAGGGTTAGGGTTAGGGTTAGGGTTAGGGTTAGGGTTAGGGTTAGGGTTAGGGTTAGGGTTAGGGTTAGGGTTAGGGTTAGGGTTAGGGTTAGGGTTAGGGTTAGGGTTAGGGTTAGGGTTAGGGTTAGGGTTAGGGTTAGGGTTAGGGTTAGGGTTAGGGTTAGGGTTAGGGTTAGGGTTAGGGTTAGGGTTAGGGTTAGGGTTAGGGTTAGGGTTAGGGTTAGGGTTAGGGTTAGGGTTAGGGTTAGGGTTAGGGTTAGGGTTAGGGTTAGGGTTAGGGTTAGGGTTAGGGTTAGGGTTAGGGTTAGGGTTAGGGTTAGGGTTAGGGTTAGGGTTAGGGTTAGGGTTAGGGTTAGGGTTAGGGTTAGGGTTAGGGTTAGGGTTAGGGTTAGGGTTAGGGTTAGGGTTAGGGTTAGGGTTAGGGTTAGGGTTAGGGTTAGGGTTAGGGTTAGGGTTAGGGTTAGGGTTAGGGTTAGGGTTAGGGTTAGGGTTAGGGTTAGGGTTAGGGTTAGGGTTAGGGTTAGGGTTAGGGTTAGGGTTAGGGTTAGGGTTAGGGTTAGGGTTAGGGTTAGGGTTAGGGTTAGGGTTAGGGTTAGGGTTAGGGTTAGGGTTAGGGTTAGGGTTAGGGTTAGGGTTAGGGTTAGGGTTAGGGTTAGGGTTAGGGTTAGGGTTAGGGTTAGGGTTAGGGTTAGGGTTAGGGTTAGGGTTAGGGTTAGGGTTAGGGTTAGGGTTAGGGTTAGGGTTAGGGTTAGGGTTAGGGTTAGGGTTAGGGTTAGGGTTAGGGTTAGGGTTAGGGTTAGGGTTAGGGTTAGGGTTAGGGTTAGGGTTAGGGTTAGGGTTAGGGTTAGGGTTAGGGTTAGGGTTAGGGTTAGGGTTAGGGTTAGGGTTAGGGTTAGGGTTAGGGTTAGGGTTAGGGTTAGGGTTAGGGTTAGGGTTAGGGTTAGGGTTAGGGTTAGGGTTAGGGTTAGGGTTAGGGTTAGGGTTAGGGTTAGGGTTAGGGTTAGGGTTAGGGTTAGGGTTAGGGTTAGGGTTAGGGTTAGGGTTAGGGTTAGGGTTAGGGTTAGGGTTAGGGTTAGGGTTAGGGTTAGGGTTAGGGTTAGGGTTAGGGTTAGGGTTAGGGTTAGGGTTAGGGTTAGGGTTAGGGTTAGGGTTAGGGTTAGGGTTAGGGTTAGGGTTAGGGTTAGGGTTAGGGTTAGGGTTAGGGTTAGGGTTAGGGTTAGGGTTAGGGTTAGGGTTAGGGTTAGGGTTAGGGTTAGGGTTAGGGTTAGGGTTAGGGTTAGGGTTAGGGTTAGGGTTAGGGTTAGGGTTAGGGTTAGGGTTAGGGTTAGGGTTAGGGTTAGGGTTAGGGTTAGGGTTAGGGTTAGGGTTAGGGTTAGGGTTAGGGTTAGGGTTAGGGTTAGGGTTAGGGTTAGGGTTAGGGTTAGGGTTAGGGTTAGGGTTAGGGTTAGGGTTAGGGTTAGGGTTAGGGTTAGGGTTAGGGTTAGGGTTAGGGTTAGGGTTAGGGTTAGGGTTAGGGTTAGGGTTAGGGTTAGGGTTAGGGTTAGGGTTAGGGTTAGGGTTAGGGTTAGGGTTAGGGTTAGGGTTAGGGTTAGGGTTAGGGTTAGGGTTAGGGTTAGGGTTAGGGTTAGGGTTAGGGTTAGGGTTAGGGTTAGGGTTAGGGTTAGGGTTAGGGTTAGGGTTAGGGTTAGGGTTAGGGTTAGGGTTAGGGTTAGGGTTAGGGTTAGGGTTAGGGTTAGGGTTAGGGTTAGGGTTAGGGTTAGGGTTAGGGTTAGGGTTAGGGTTAGGGTTAGGGTTAGGGTTAGGGTTAGGGTTAGGGTTAGGGTTAGGGTTAGGGTTAGGGTTAGGGTTAGGGTTAGGGTTAGGGTTAGGGTTAGGGTTAGGGTTAGGGTTAGGGTTAGGGTTAGGGTTAGGGTTAGGGTTAGGGTTAGGGTTAGGGTTAGGGTTAGGGTTAGGGTTAGGGTTAGGGTTAGGGTTAGGGTTAGGGTTAGGGTTAGGGTTAGGGTTAGGGTTAGGGTTAGGGTTAGGGTTAGGGTTAGGGTTAGGGTTAGGGTTAGGGTTAGGGTTAGGGTTAGGGTTAGGGTTAGGGTTAGGGTTAGGGTTAGGGTTAGGGTTAGGGTTAGGGTTAGGGTTAGGGTTAGGGTTAGGGTTAGGGTTAGGGTTAGGGTTAGGGTTAGGGTTAGGGTTAGGGTTAGGGTTAGGGTTAGGGTTAGGGTTAGGGTTAGGGTTAGGGTTAGGGTTAGGGTTAGGGTTAGGGTTAGGGTTAGGGTTAGGGTTAGGGTTAGGGTTAGGGTTAGGGTTAGGGTTAGGGTTAGGGTTAGGGTTAGGGTTAGGGTTAGGGTTAGGGTTAGGGTTAGGGTTAGGGTTAGGGTTAGGGTTAGGGTTAGGGTTAGGGTTAGGGTTAGGGTTAGGGTTAGGGTTAGGGTTAGGGTTAGGGTTAGGGTTAGGGTTAGGGTTAGGGTTAGGGTTAGGGTTAGGGTTAGGGTTAGGGTTAGGGTTAGGGTTAGGGTTAGGGTTAGGGTTAGGGTTAGGGTTAGGGTTAGGGTTAGGGTTAGGGTTAGGGTTAGGGTTAGGGTTAGGGTTAGGGTTAGGGTTAGGGTTAGGGTTAGGGTTAGGGTTAGGGTTAGGGTTAGGGTTAGGGTTAGGGTTAGGGTTAGGGTTAGGGTTAGGGTTAGGGTTAGGGTTAGGGTTAGGGTTAGGGTTAGGGTTAGGGTTAGGGTTAGGGTTAGGGTTAGGGTTAGGGTTAGGGTTAGGGTTAGGGTTAGGGTTAGGGTTAGGGTTAGGGTTAGGGTTAGGGTTAGGGTTAGGGTTAGGGTTAGGGTTAGGGTTAGGGTTAGGGTTAGGGTTAGGGTTAGGGTTAGGGTTAGGGTTAGGGTTAGGGTTAGGGTTAGGGTTAGGGTTAGGGTTAGGGTTAGGGTTAGGGTTAGGGTTAGGGTTAGGGTTAGGGTTAGGGTTAGGGTTAGGGTTAGGGTTAGGGTTAGGGTTAGGGTTAGGGTTAGGGTTAGGGTTAGGGTTAGGGTTAGGGTTAGGGTTAGGGTTAGGGTTAGGGTTAGGGTTAGGGTTAGGGTTAGGGTTAGGGTTAGGGTTAGGGTTAGGGTTAGGGTTAGGGTTAGGGTTAGGGTTAGGGTTAGGGTTAGGGTTAGGGTTAGGGTTAGGGTTAGGGTTAGGGTTAGGGTTAGGGTTAGGGTTAGGGTTAGGGTTAGGGTTAGGGTTAGGGTTAGGGTTAGGGTTAGGGTTAGGGTTAGGGTTAGGGTTAGGGTTAGGGTTAGGGTTAGGGTTAGGGTTAGGGTTAGGGTTAGGGTTAGGGTTAGGGTTAGGGTTAGGGTTAGGGTTAGGGTTAGGGTTAGGGTTAGGGTTAGGGTTAGGGTTAGGGTTAGGGTTAGGGTTAGGGTTAGGGTTAGGGTTAGGGTTAGGGTTAGGGTTAGGGTTAGGGTTAGGGTTAGGGTTAGGGTTAGGGTTAGGGTTAGGGTTAGGGTTAGGGTTAGGGTTAGGGTTAGGGTTAGGGTTAGGGTTAGGGTTAGGGTTAGGGTTAGGGTTAGGGTTAGGGTTAGGGTTAGGGTTAGGGTTAGGGTTAGGGTTAGGGTTAGGGTTAGGGTTAGGGTTAGGGTTAGGGTTAGGGTTAGGGTTAGGGTTAGGGTTAGGGTTAGGGTTAGGGTTAGGGTTAGGGTTAGGGTTAGGGTTAGGGTTAGGGTTAGGGTTAGGGTTAGGGTTAGGGTTAGGGTTAGGGTTAGGGTTAGGGTTAGGGTTAGGGTTAGGGTTAGGGTTAGGGTTAGGGTTAGGGTTAGGGTTAGGGTTAGGGTTAGGGTTAGGGTTAGGGTTAGGGTTAGGGTTAGGGTTAGGGTTAGGGTTAGGGTTAGGGTTAGGGTTAGGGTTAGGGTTAGGGTTAGGGTTAGGGTTAGGGTTAGGGTTAGGGTTAGGGTTAGGGTTAGGGTTAGGGTTAGGGTTAGGGTTAGGGTTAGGGTTAGGGTTAGGGTTAGGGTTAGGGTTAGGGTTAGGGTTAGGGTTAGGGTTAGGGTTAGGGTTAGGGTTAGGGTTAGGGTTAGGGTTAGGGTTAGGGTTAGGGTTAGGGTTAGGGTTAGGGTTAGGGTTAGGGTTAGGGTTAGGGTTAGGGTTAGGGTTAGGGTTAGGGTTAGGGTTAGGGTTAGGGTTAGGGTTAGGGTTAGGGTTAGGGTTAGGGTTAGGGTTAGGGTTAGGGTTAGGGTTAGGGTTAGGGTTAGGGTTAGGGTTAGGGTTAGGGTTAGGGTTAGGGTTAGGGTTAGGGTTAGGGTTAGGGTTAGGGTTAGGGTTAGGGTTAGGGTTAGGGTTAGGGTTAGGGTTAGGGTTAGGGTTAGGGTTAGGGTTAGGGTTAGGGTTAGGGTTAGGGTTAGGGTTAGGGTTAGGGTTAGGGTTAGGGTTAGGGTTAGGGTTAGGGTTAGGGTTAGGGTTAGGGTTAGGGTTAGGGTTAGGGTTAGGGTTAGGGTTAGGGTTAGGGTTAGGGTTAGGGTTAGGGTTAGGGTTAGGGTTAGGGTTAGGGTTAGGGTTAGGGTTAGGGTTAGGGTTAGGGTTAGGGTTAGGGTTAGGGTTAGGGTTAGGGTTAGGGTTAGGGTTAGGGTTAGGGTTAGGGTTAGGGTTAGGGTTAGGGTTAGGGTTAGGGTTAGGGTTAGGGTTAGGGTTAGGGTTAGGGTTAGGGTTAGGGTTAGGGTTAGGGTTAGGGTTAGGGTTAGGGTTAGGGTTAGGGTTAGGGTTAGGGTTAGGGTTAGGGTTAGGGTTAGGGTTAGGGTTAGGGTTAGGGTTAGGGTTAGGGTTAGGGTTAGGGTTAGGGTTAGGGTTAGGGTTAGGGTTAGGGTTAGGGTTAGGGTTAGGGTTAGGGTTAGGGTTAGGGTTAGGGTTAGGGTTAGGGTTAGGGTTAGGGTTAGGGTTAGGGTTAGGGTTAGGGTTAGGGTTAGGGTTAGGGTTAGGGTTAGGGTTAGGGTTAGGGTTAGGGTTAGGGTTAGGGTTAGGGTTAGGGTTAGGGTTAGGGTTAGGGTTAGGGTTAGGGTTAGGGTTAGGGTTAGGGTTAGGGTTAGGGTTAGGGTTAGGGTTAGGGTTAGGGTTAGGGTTAGGGTTAGGGTTAGGGTTAGGGTTAGGGTTAGGGTTAGGGTTAGGGTTAGGGTTAGGGTTAGGGTTAGGGTTAGGGTTAGGGTTAGGGTTAGGGTTAGGGTTAGGGTTAGGGTTAGGGTTAGGGTTAGGGTTAGGGTTAGGGTTAGGGTTAGGGTTAGGGTTAGGGTTAGGGTTAGGGTTAGGGTTAGGGTTAGGGTTAGGGTTAGGGTTAGGGTTAGGGTTAGGGTTAGGGTTAGGGTTAGGGTTAGGGTTAGGGTTAGGGTTAGGGTTAGGGTTAGGGTTAGGGTTAGGGTTAGGGTTAGGGTTAGGGTTAGGGTTAGGGTTAGGGTTAGGGTTAGGGTTAGGGTTAGGGTTAGGGTTAGGGTTAGGGTTAGGGTTAGGGTTAGGGTTAGGGTTAGGGTTAGGGTTAGGGTTAGGGTTAGGGTTAGGGTTAGGGTTAGGGTTAGGGTTAGGGTTAGGGTTAGGGTTAGGGTTAGGGTTAGGGTTAGGGTTAGGGTTAGGGTTAGGGTTAGGGTTAGGGTTAGGGTTAGGGTTAGGGTTAGGGTTAGGGTTAGGGTTAGGGTTAGGGTTAGGGTTAGGGTTAGGGTTAGGGTTAGGGTTAGGGTTAGGGTTAGGGTTAGGGTTAGGGTTAGGGTTAGGGTTAGGGTTAGGGTTAGGGTTAGGGTTAGGGTTAGGGTTAGGGTTAGGGTTAGGGTTAGGGTTAGGGTTAGGGTTAGGGTTAGGGTTAGGGTTAGGGTTAGGGTTAGGGTTAGGGTTAGGGTTAGGGTTAGGGTTAGGGTTAGGGTTAGGGTTAGGGTTAGGGTTAGGGTTAGGGTTAGGGTTAGGGTTAGGGTTAGGGTTAGGGTTAGGGTTAGGGTTAGGGTTAGGGTTAGGGTTAGGGTTAGGGTTAGGGTTAGGGTTAGGGTTAGGGTTAGGGTTAGGGTTAGGGTTAGGGTTAGGGTTAGGGTTAGGGTTAGGGTTAGGGTTAGGGTTAGGGTTAGGGTTAGGGTTAGGGTTAGGGTTAGGGTTAGGGTTAGGGTTAGGGTTAGGGTTAGGGTTAGGGTTAGGGTTAGGGTTAGGGTTAGGGTTAGGGTTAGGGTTAGGGTTAGGGTTAGGGTTAGGGTTAGGGTTAGGGTTAGGGTTAGGGTTAGGGTTAGGGTTAGGGTTAGGGTTAGGGTTAGGGTTAGGGTTAGGGTTAGGGTTAGGGTTAGGGTTAGGGTTAGGGTTAGGGTTAGGGTTAGGGTTAGGGTTAGGGTTAGGGTTAGGGTTAGGGTTAGGGTTAGGGTTAGGGTTAGGGTTAGGGTTAGGGTTAGGGTTAGGGTTAGGGTTAGGGTTAGGGTTAGGGTTAGGGTTAGGGTTAGGGTTAGGGTTAGGGTTAGGGTTAGGGTTAGGGTTAGGGTTAGGGTTAGGGTTAGGGTTAGGGTTAGGGTTAGGGTTAGGGTTAGGGTTAGGGTTAGGGTTAGGGTTAGGGTTAGGGTTAGGGTTAGGGTTAGGGTTAGGGTTAGGGTTAGGGTTAGGGTTAGGGTTAGGGTTAGGGTTAGGGTTAGGGTTAGGGTTAGGGTTAGGGTTAGGGTTAGGGTTAGGGTTAGGGTTAGGGTTAGGGTTAGGGTTAGGGTTAGGGTTAGGGTTAGGGTTAGGGTTAGGGTTAGGGTTAGGGTTAGGGTTAGGGTTAGGGTTAGGGTTAGGGTTAGGGTTAGGGTTAGGGTTAGGGTTAGGGTTAGGGTTAGGGTTAGGGTTAGGGTTAGGGTTAGGGTTAGGGTTAGGGTTAGGGTTAGGGTTAGGGTTAGGGTTAGGGTTAGGGTTAGGGTTAGGGTTAGGGTTAGGGTTAGGGTTAGGGTTAGGGTTAGGGTTAGGGTTAGGGTTAGGGTTAGGGTTAGGGTTAGGGTTAGGGTTAGGGTTAGGGTTAGGGTTAGGGTTAGGGTTAGGGTTAGGGTTAGGGTTAGGGTTAGGGTTAGGGTTAGGGTTAGGGTTAGGGTTAGGGTTAGGGTTAGGGTTAGGGTTAGGGTTAGGGTTAGGGTTAGGGTTAGGGTTAGGGTTAGGGTTAGGGTTAGGGTTAGGGTTAGGGTTAGGGTTAGGGTTAGGGTTAGGGTTAGGGTTAGGGTTAGGGTTAGGGTTAGGGTTAGGGTTAGGGTTAGGGTTAGGGTTAGGGTTAGGGTTAGGGTTAGGGTTAGGGTTAGGGTTAGGGTTAGGGTTAGGGTTAGGGTTAGGGTTAGGGTTAGGGTTAGGGTTAGGGTTAGGGTTAGGGTTAGGGTTAGGGTTAGGGTTAGGGTTAGGGTTAGGGTTAGGGTTAGGGTTAGGGTTAGGGTTAGGGTTAGGGTTAGGGTTAGGGTTAGGGTTAGGGTTAGGGTTAGGGTTAGGGTTAGGGTTAGGGTTAGGGTTAGGGTTAGGGTTAGGGTTAGGGTTAGGGTTAGGGTTAGGGTTAGGGTTAGGGTTAGGGTTAGGGTTAGGGTTAGGGTTAGGGTTAGGGTTAGGGTTAGGGTTAGGGTTAGGGTTAGGGTTAGGGTTAGGGTTAGGGTTAGGGTTAGGGTTAGGGTTAGGGTTAGGGTTAGGGTTAGGGTTAGGGTTAGGGTTAGGGTTAGGGTTAGGGTTAGGGTTAGGGTTAGGGTTAGGGTTAGGGTTAGGGTTAGGGTTAGGGTTAGGGTTAGGGTTAGGGTTAGGGTTAGGGTTAGGGTTAGGGTTAGGGTTAGGGTTAGGGTTAGGGTTAGGGTTAGGGTTAGGGTTAGGGTTAGGGTTAGGGTTAGGGTTAGGGTTAGGGTTAGGGTTAGGGTTAGGGTTAGGGTTAGGGTTAGGGTTAGGGTTAGGGTTAGGGTTAGGGTTAGGGTTAGGGTTAGGGTTAGGGTTAGGGTTAGGGTTAGGGTTAGGGTTAGGGTTAGGGTTAGGGTTAGGGTTAGGGTTAGGGTTAGGGTTAGGGTTAGGGTTAGGGTTAGGGTTAGGGTTAGGGTTAGGGTTAGGGTTAGGGTTAGGGTTAGGGTTAGGGTTAGGGTTAGGGTTAGGGTTAGGGTTAGGGTTAGGGTTAGGGTTAGGGTTAGGGTTAGGGTTAGGGTTAGGGTTAGGGTTAGGGTTAGGGTTAGGGTTAGGGTTAGGGTTAGGGTTAGGGTTAGGGTTAGGGTTAGGGTTAGGGTTAGGGTTAGGGTTAGGGTTAGGGTTAGGGTTAGGGTTAGGGTTAGGGTTAGGGTTAGGGTTAGGGTTAGGGTTAGGGTTAGGGTTAGGGTTAGGGTTAGGGTTAGGGTTAGGGTTAGGGTTAGGGTTAGGGTTAGGGTTAGGGTTAGGGTTAGGGTTAGGGTTAGGGTTAGGGTTAGGGTTAGGGTTAGGGTTAGGGTTAGGGTTAGGGTTAGGGTTAGGGTTAGGGTTAGGGTTAGGGTTAGGGTTAGGGTTAGGGTTAGGGTTAGGGTTAGGGTTAGGGTTAGGGTTAGGGTTAGGGTTAGGGTTAGGGTTAGGGTTAGGGTTAGGGTTAGGGTTAGGGTTAGGGTTAGGGTTAGGGTTAGGGTTAGGGTTAGGGTTAGGGTTAGGGTTAGGGTTAGGGTTAGGGTTAGGGTTAGGGTTAGGGTTAGGGTTAGGGTTAGGGTTAGGGTTAGGGTTAGGGTTAGGGTTAGGGTTAGGGTTAGGGTTAGGGTTAGGGTTAGGGTTAGGGTTAGGGTTAGGGTTAGGGTTAGGGTTAGGGTTAGGGTTAGGGTTAGGGTTAGGGTTAGGGTTAGGGTTAGGGTTAGGGTTAGGGTTAGGGTTAGGGTTAGGGTTAGGGTTAGGGTTAGGGTTAGGGTTAGGGTTAGGGTTAGGGTTAGGGTTAGGGTTAGGGTTAGGGTTAGGGTTAGGGTTAGGGTTAGGGTTAGGGTTAGGGTTAGGGTTAGGGTTAGGGTTAGGGTTAGGGTTAGGGTTAGGGTTAGGGTTAGGGTTAGGGTTAGGGTTAGGGTTAGGGTTAGGGTTAGGGTTAGGGTTAGGGTTAGGGTTAGGGTTAGGGTTAGGGTTAGGGTTAGGGTTAGGGTTAGGGTTAGGGTTAGGGTTAGGGTTAGGGTTAGGGTTAGGGTTAGGGTTAGGGTTAGGGTTAGGGTTAGGGTTAGGGTTAGGGTTAGGGTTAGGGTTAGGGTTAGGGTTAGGGTTAGGGTTAGGGTTAGGGTTAGGGTTAGGGTTAGGGTTAGGGTTAGGGTTAGGGTTAGGGTTAGGGTTAGGGTTAGGGTTAGGGTTAGGGTTAGGGTTAGGGTTAGGGTTAGGGTTAGGGTTAGGGTTAGGGTTAGGGTTAGGGTTAGGGTTAGGGTTAGGGTTAGGGTTAGGGTTAGGGTTAGGGTTAGGGTTAGGGTTAGGGTTAGGGTTAGGGTTAGGGTTAGGGTTAGGGTTAGGGTTAGGGTTAGGGTTAGGGTTAGGGTTAGGGTTAGGGTTAGGGTTAGGGTTAGGGTTAGGGTTAGGGTTAGGGTTAGGGTTAGGGTTAGGGTTAGGGTTAGGGTTAGGGTTAGGGTTAGGGTTAGGGTTAGGGTTAGGGTTAGGGTTAGGGTTAGGGTTAGGGTTAGGGTTAGGGTTAGGGTTAGGGTTAGGGTTAGGGTTAGGGTTAGGGTTAGGGTTAGGGTTAGGGTTAGGGTTAGGGTTAGGGTTAGGGTTAGGGTTAGGGTTAGGGTTAGGGTTAGGGTTAGGGTTAGGGTTAGGGTTAGGGTTAGGGTTAGGGTTAGGGTTAGGGTTAGGGTTAGGGTTAGGGTTAGGGTTAGGGTTAGGGTTAGGGTTAGGGTTAGGGTTAGGGTTAGGGTTAGGGTTAGGGTTAGGGTTAGGGTTAGGGTTAGGGTTAGGGTTAGGGTTAGGGTTAGGGTTAGGGTTAGGGTTAGGGTTAGGGTTAGGGTTAGGGTTAGGGTTAGGGTTAGGGTTAGGGTTAGGGTTAGGGTTAGGGTTAGGGTTAGGGTTAGGGTTAGGGTTAGGGTTAGGGTTAGGGTTAGGGTTAGGGTTAGGGTTAGGGTTAGGGTTAGGGTTAGGGTTAGGGTTAGGGTTAGGGTTAGGGTTAGGGTTAGGGTTAGGGTTAGGGTTAGGGTTAGGGTTAGGGTTAGGGTTAGGGTTAGGGTTAGGGTTAGGGTTAGGGTTAGGGTTAGGGTTAGGGTTAGGGTTAGGGTTAGGGTTAGGGTTAGGGTTAGGGTTAGGGTTAGGGTTAGGGTTAGGGTTAGGGTTAGGGTTAGGGTTAGGGTTAGGGTTAGGGTTAGGGTTAGGGTTAGGGTTAGGGTTAGGGTTAGGGTTAGGGTTAGGGTTAGGGTTAGGGTTAGGGTTAGGGTTAGGGTTAGGGTTAGGGTTAGGGTTAGGGTTAGGGTTAGGGTTAGGGTTAGGGTTAGGGTTAGGGTTAGGGTTAGGGTTAGGGTTAGGGTTAGGGTTAGGGTTAGGGTTAGGGTTAGGGTTAGGGTTAGGGTTAGGGTTAGGGTTAGGGTTAGGGTTAGGGTTAGGGTTAGGGTTAGGGTTAGGGTTAGGGTTAGGGTTAGGGTTAGGGTTAGGGTTAGGGTTAGGGTTAGGGTTAGGGTTAGGGTTAGGGTTAGGGTTAGGGTTAGGGTTAGGGTTAGGGTTAGGGTTAGGGTTAGGGTTAGGGTTAGGGTTAGGGTTAGGGTTAGGGTTAGGGTTAGGGTTAGGGTTAGGGTTAGGGTTAGGGTTAGGGTTAGGGTTAGGGTTAGGGTTAGGGTTAGGGTTAGGGTTAGGGTTAGGGTTAGGGTTAGGGTTAGGGTTAGGGTTAGGGTTAGGGTTAGGGTTAGGGTTAGGGTTAGGGTTAGGGTTAGGGTTAGGGTTAGGGTTAGGGTTAGGGTTAGGGTTAGGGTTAGGGTTAGGGTTAGGGTTAGGGTTAGGGTTAGGGTTAGGGTTAGGGTTAGGGTTAGGGTTAGGGTTAGGGTTAGGGTTAGGGTTAGGGTTAGGGTTAGGGTTAGGGTTAGGGTTAGGGTTAGGGTTAGGGTTAGGGTTAGGGTTAGGGTTAGGGTTAGGGTTAGGGTTAGGGTTAGGGTTAGGGTTAGGGTTAGGGTTAGGGTTAGGGTTAGGGTTAGGGTTAGGGTTAGGGTTAGGGTTAGGGTTAGGGTTAGGGTTAGGGTTAGGGTTAGGGTTAGGGTTAGGGTTAGGGTTAGGGTTAGGGTTAGGGTTAGGGTTAGGGTTAGGGTTAGGGTTAGGGTTAGGGTTAGGGTTAGGGTTAGGGTTAGGGTTAGGGTTAGGGTTAGGGTTAGGGTTAGGGTTAGGGTTAGGGTTAGGGTTAGGGTTAGGGTTAGGGTTAGGGTTAGGGTTAGGGTTAGGGTTAGGGTTAGGGTTAGGGTTAGGGTTAGGGTTAGGGTTAGGGTTAGGGTTAGGGTTAGGGTTAGGGTTAGGGTTAGGGTTAGGGTTAGGGTTAGGGTTAGGGTTAGGGTTAGGGTTAGGGTTAGGGTTAGGGTTAGGGTTAGGGTTAGGGTTAGGGTTAGGGTTAGGGTTAGGGTTAGGGTTAGGGTTAGGGTTAGGGTTAGGGTTAGGGTTAGGGTTAGGGTTAGGGTTAGGGTTAGGGTTAGGGTTAGGGTTAGGGTTAGGGTTAGGGTTAGGGTTAGGGTTAGGGTTAGGGTTAGGGTTAGGGTTAGGGTTAGGGTTAGGGTTAGGGTTAGGGTTAGGGTTAGGGTTAGGGTTAGGGTTAGGGTTAGGGTTAGGGTTAGGGTTAGGGTTAGGGTTAGGGTTAGGGTTAGGGTTAGGGTTAGGGTTAGGGTTAGGGTTAGGGTTAGGGTTAGGGTTAGGGTTAGGGTTAGGGTTAGGGTTAGGGTTAGGGTTAGGGTTAGGGTTAGGGTTAGGGTTAGGGTTAGGGTTAGGGTTAGGGTTAGGGTTAGGGTTAGGGTTAGGGTTAGGGTTAGGGTTAGGGTTAGGGTTAGGGTTAGGGTTAGGGTTAGGGTTAGGGTTAGGGTTAGGGTTAGGGTTAGGGTTAGGGTTAGGGTTAGGGTTAGGGTTAGGGTTAGGGTTAGGGTTAGGGTTAGGGTTAGGGTTAGGGTTAGGGTTAGGGTTAGGGTTAGGGTTAGGGTTAGGGTTAGGGTTAGGGTTAGGGTTAGGGTTAGGGTTAGGGTTAGGGTTAGGGTTAGGGTTAGGGTTAGGGTTAGGGTTAGGGTTAGGGTTAGGGTTAGGGTTAGGGTTAGGGTTAGGGTTAGGGTTAGGGTTAGGGTTAGGGTTAGGGTTAGGGTTAGGGTTAGGGTTAGGGTTAGGGTTAGGGTTAGGGTTAGGGTTAGGGTTAGGGTTAGGGTTAGGGTTAGGGTTAGGGTTAGGGTTAGGGTTAGGGTTAGGGTTAGGGTTAGGGTTAGGGTTAGGGTTAGGGTTAGGGTTAGGGTTAGGGTTAGGGTTAGGGTTAGGGTTAGGGTTAGGGTTAGGGTTAGGGTTAGGGTTAGGGTTAGGGTTAGGGTTAGGGTTAGGGTTAGGGTTAGGGTTAGGGTTAGAGGGTTAGGGTTAGGGTTAGGGTTAGGGTTAGGGTTAGGGTTAGGGTTAGGGTTAGGGTTAGGGTTAGGGTTAGGGTTAGGGTTAGGGTTAGGGTTAGGGTTAGGGTTAGGGTTAGGGTTAGGGTTAGGGTTAGGGTTAGGGTTAGGGTTAGGGTTAGGGTTAGGGTTAGGGTTAGGGTTAGGGTTAGGGTTAGGGTTAGGGTTAGGGTTAGGGTTAGGGTTAGGGTTAGGGTTAGGGTTAGGGTTAGGGTTAGGGTTAGGGTTAGGGTTAGGGTTAGGGTTAGGGTTAGGGTTAGGGTTAGGGTTAGGGTTAGGGTTAGGGTTAGGGTTAGGGTTAGGGTTAGGGTTAGGGTTAGGGTTAGGGTTAGGGTTAGGGTTAGGGTTAGGGTTAGGGTTAGGGTTAGGGTTAGGGTTAGGGTTAGGGTTAGGGTTAGGGTTAGGGTTAGGGTTAGGGTTAGGGTTAGGGTTAGGGTTAGGGTTAGGGTTAGGGTTAGGGTTAGGGTTAGGGTTAGGGTTAGGGTTAGGGTTAGGGTTAGGGTTAGGGTTAGGGTTAGGGTTAGGGTTAGGGTTAGGGTTAGGGTTAGGGTTAGGGTTAGGGTTAGGGTTAGGGTTAGGGTTAGGGTTAGGGTTAGGGTTAGGGTTAGGGTTAGGGTTAGGGTTAGGGTTAGGGTTAGGGTTAGGGTTAGGGTTAGGGTTAGGGTTAGGGTTAGGGTTAGGGTTAGGGTTAGGGTTAGGGTTAGGGTTAGGGTTAGGGTTAGGGTTAGGGTTAGGGTTAGGGTTAGGGTTAGGGTTAGGGTTAGGGTTAGGGTTAGGGTTAGGGTTAGGGTTAGGGTTAGGGTTAGGGTTAGGGTTAGGGTTAGGGTTAGGGTTAGGGTTAGGGTTAGGGTTAGGGTTAGGGTTAGGGTTAGGGTTAGGGTTAGGGTTAGGGTTAGGGTTAGGGTTAGGGTTAGGGTTAGGGTTAGGGTTAGGGTTAGGGTTAGGGTTAGGGTTAGGGTTAGGGTTAGGGTTAGGGTTAGGGTTAGGGTTAGGGTTAGGGTTAGGGTTAGGGTTAGGGTTAGGGTTAGGGTTAGGGTTAGGGTTAGGGTTAGGGTTAGGGTTAGGGTTAGGGTTAGGGTTAGGGTTAGGGTTAGGGTTAGGGTTAGGGTTAGGGTTAGGGTTAGGGTTAGGGTTAGGGTTAGGGTTAGGGTTAGGGTTAGGGTTAGGGTTAGGGTTAGGGTTAGGGTTAGGGTTAGGGTTAGGGTTAGGGTTAGGGTTAGGGTTAGGGTTAGGGTTAGGGTTAGGGTTAGGGTTAGGGTTAGGGTTAGGGTTAGGGTTAGGGTTAGGGTTAGGGTTAGGGTTAGGGTTAGGGTTAGGGTTAGGGTTAGGGTTAGGGTTAGGGTTAGGGTTAGGGTTAGGGTTAGGGTTAGGGTTAGGGTTAGGGTTAGGGTTAGGGTTAGGGTTAGGGTTAGGGTTAGGGTTAGGGTTAGGGTTAGGGTTAGGGTTAGGGTTAGGGTTAGGGTTAGGGTTAGGGTTAGGGTTAGGGTTAGGGTTAGGGTTAGGGTTAGGGTTAGGGTTAGGGTTAGGGTTAGGGTTAGGGTTAGGGTTAGGGTTAGGGTTAGGGTTAGGGTTAGGGTTAGGGTTAGGGTTAGGGTTAGGGTTAGGGTTAGGGTTAGGGTTAGGGTTAGGGTTAGGGTTAGGGTTAGGGTTAGGGTTAGGGTTAGGGTTAGGGTTAGGGTTAGGGTTAGGGTTAGGGTTAGGGTTAGGGTTAGGGTTAGGGTTAGGGTTAGGGTTAGGGTTAGGGTTAGGGTTAGGGTTAGGGTTAGGGTTAGGGTTAGGGTTAGGGTTAGGGTTAGGGTTAGGGTTAGGGTTAGGGTTAGGGTTAGGGTTAGGGTTAGGGTTAGGGTTAGGGTTAGGGTTAGGGTTAGGGTTAGGGTTAGGGTTAGGGTTAGGGTTAGGGTTAGGGTTAGGGTTAGGGTTAGGGTTAGGGTTAGGGTTAGGGTTAGGGTTAGGGTTAGGGTTAGGGTTAGGGTTAGGGTTAGGGTTAGGGTTAGGGTTAGGGTTAGGGTTAGGGTTAGGGTTAGGGTTAGGGTTAGGGTTAGGGTTAGGGTTAGGGTTAGGGTTAGGGTTAGGGTTAGGGTTAGGGTTAGGGTTAGGGTTAGGGTTAGGGTTAGGGTTAGGGTTAG
>JAVFJL010000018.1:0-90466 GCA_030867105.1 Liasis olivaceus
CCTCTCTGGGGGGGAGCGCGGCTTCCGGGGCGCACGGGGCCGTTCGGCGGGCAGCGCGGCGGGTGAGGGTATCTCATGGAGAAGGGGGTCCTTCTTCTTCTTCCTCCTCCTTCTTCTCCTCCCCCTCCTCCTCGCCCTCTCGGGGCCTTTCCCTCTCCCTCTCCGCCTCCTCGGGTTCCGGCGGAGTCGGCCCCCTCTGGGCCTTCTTGTTTCTGGCACACAGGTGCTCCAAGGAGTGGGCCGGCCGCCGGTGGTGGGACAAGGGCCAGCTGGACTTCCGCCTGACGGCGGAGGATTGCCACCAGCTGCCGAGTTTCCTGGCGAGTCTGCCGGACGCGCTGCGGTGCTACGGCGTGCCCGCTGCCCACTTTGCGGATTCCTTCTGGCCCAGGCCCACCCCCGTTCCCTGGCCTGCGGTTGCCGTTCTGGCGGGCGCGGGTGGCGTCGGGGGTGCCGGTAGAGACGCGGCCGAGGAGTCTCGGGTGCGGCGGAGGACGATGCGGCGGGAGGTGTATGAGGAGGCTCTGGAGTGGGCGGTCGTGGGGCTGTGGCGCATGGCCCACGGGCGCGTGCCCGGGGGCGGGGAGGAGGACGCCCGGTCGGATGCGGGGGCCGACCCCCGCCTGGAGGCTTTTCGCAACCGGCGGGTGCCCTATCGGTTGTGGGAGGTGAGATGGCGGTTCTTCCACGGCGTGCCCGCAGAGGTGGTGGTGGCAGCGCGGCCCTGGAGGGGAGGGGAGGCGCGCCTCTGCCCGCATGCCCTCTGCCGCGGGGAGGCCATGGCCCGAGGCGTCTCCGTAGAGGATACCGTCGCACACTTCGCGCGGCAGTGCGCAGTGGCGTGTGCGGTGTGGGTGGCCGTTGCGGGGATCCTCGATTGGCCGGACCTCCTGCGGCAGCCGTGGGAGGCGATCGTGTCCGGCGCAGAGCCGACGGCACTGGTCCCTCCCCTGCGAGGCCCACGGGTGCGGACGGGCGCGCCTTCCCGCCCTCCTCCGCCTTCACCTTCCATCCTGGGGGCGGTGGTCCGGGATCGGCGGGGGGCGGGCAGGGACCTCGCCTCTCTGAGGAACAGGAGGAGTGCTCGGGACACCGGGCACGCCGAGGAGCAGCGGCAGTCGTGGCAGCGGTGGTGGGACCCGAGACGGAGGGGACCTTGTCTCCGACGCCAGGAGAGAATCGGCGGTTGCCTCGCGGCGGGCCGGCGGCAGGCGGAGGAGGAGCGGACGGTGCCGGATGCGGCGGAGGCAGCGGAGGCCGGTCTTTCCGGCGTTCGCGTGGCCGCGGATGTGGGCGACGGCGCTGCCGGGCCTCGATTTCGGGATGTGCCGTGGAGCACCGTCCACCTGCTGAACTATGTCGTCCTAGTGGTGCTCCTAGCAGAGAGGAAGCGGGAGTTGCCCCGGGAGAGGAGGCGCAGAGACGCCTCTCTGGATTGGACGGCGGCTCGCGCGGTGCGCCTGGATGTCATCTGTGCAGCAGAGCAGGATCGTTGGCCGGCCGAGCGCTGGAGGCGGCTCTGGCCGTGGAGGTCGGCGGCGGCCACTCCGCCCATTACGTGAGGACTTTGGCGGCAGAGAGTTGGACTGCAGAGTGGGACTGGCTGCGGCAGCGTCTCTCTATGGACTTTGTTTTCCAGACTCGAGTGGCTGTGCGTGGGATTGTTCCCTGCAGTCTTGTGGCCTGGATGTGGTCACCTATTTGGGCTTTCCTCTTACAACTGTTCCTGTTCCTCCTCCTCCTCCTCCTCCTCCTCCTCCTCCCCCCCCAGCCTACCATTGGGTTTCCGGGAAGGGTATCCGGGGGTGGTTGGGTGGGTAGTTGTGTGGGGTGGGTGGAGGGTGTTGGAGTCTCTTTCCACTGGGGTGGGGGTGTGACGGGTGGGTGGTGGGTGGTTTCGGGTATGGTTGTAGCAATATTCATTCTGTATGTTTTGCTTGTGGCCCTGCCTCCCGTATAGGGGAGGTTTGGGTTTTTGTAGAAGGGTTCTATTTTCAATAAAAAAAGGTGTGTTGACCTAAAAAGGTGTGTTGACCTAACCCTAACCCTAACCCTAACCCTAACCCTAACCCTCGCCGCAGGATGGGCTCCCGGCAGATGGTAGCGGCGGCGGCGGTGGAGCCCGATTCTGGGTCGTGCCCTGGAGCACCGTCCGGCTGCTGAACTACGTGGTGCTGGCGGTGCTCCAGGCGGAGCGGCGGCGGGAGCTGCCTCGGGAGCGGCAGCGGGGGGGTGTCTCACCGGACTGGTCGGCCTCCCGGGTGGCGGAGGATGTCGTGGCCCGCCTGGACGTCATCTGCGCGGCGGAGCGGGGCCGCGTGCCCGGCGAGCGGTGGCGCCGCCTCTGGCCATGGAAGTCTTCCTCCGGCACGCCGCCCATTACTTGAGCGGGAGCGGGCCCCGCGTGGACTTGTGACTTGGGGCTCTGTGGAGCTGGGGCCTTAGCCCAGGACGCGGCCTGTTTCTTTTTCTCCCGCACTTCTCTCCTCCTGGGATTTTTTCTCCTCCTCCTCCTCCTCCTCCTCCTGCTCCTCCTCTTCCCTTCCAATGAAGCGCCCCGTAGGGGTCGGGTGGGCGGTTAGTGTGGGGTGAGCGGGGTGGGTGAGGGTCTCTGTTGGGGTTCCGCGGGGGACCAAGGCGGGGCGGGTGGTGTTTCGGTTTCGGTGGTGGTGGTTTGGGTGGGGTTTTGCCAGTGGGAGGGGGGCGGGTGGGAGTTGGCATGTGTCTTGTTATAACTGTTTTTGTTGTATTTTCAGTGTTGCCCGGCCCCCCGTTTAGGAGGGGTTCGGGTTGATATAGAAGGGTTTTTTATTTCAATAAAAAAAGAAGTGTTTCACCTAAAAAAAGAAGTGTTTCACCTAACCCTAACCCTAACCCTAACCCTAACCCTAACCCTAACCCTAACCTTTCCTGTTGAAGATTTCCATGAGCTCTAAAGGCGTGGGGGGGAGTGATTTATTTCTGTATTTATTAATGAAATTTCTACGGCCGCCCATCTCACAAAAAGTGACTCTGGGCGGCGCACAGTCATTACTTAAAGCCAAGATATAATAATTATTGAAAACATGAAAAACTTTAAAAACAGAACTAAAGCAGGAGGAGGAAATGACAGGCTAACGGATGTTAATAATACAGCCACCTCACTAGTGACCTCATGTGGGCCGTGACATCGCGGGAAGGACACAAATGTGTATTATTCGCACTGTGAGGTCACCGTGAAAGGTCTTTGGGGTGTGCCAAGGGACCTACGATTACTAGGCACAAAATGGAGCCGAGTAGACAACTTGGTCAACCACAACCAAACATGGAAATGTTTACATTTATGTCTATTTCTACATTATATAGTTGGCTTCACCCATTACGTTGAGCAACAGTGTGTTTCTTCCCTTTCGCGCATGATAACCCAAACCACCTGTAACGGCTCAAGATTATGCACAAACCAGACCATTATGGCTTAGTCAACAAACCATAGTTCAACACTCCCAGCTCATACCCGGAAAGGGCCAAACCTACTATTCCTGAGCAAAAGAAAGCTACCAGCAGCAAGACGGAGCCTCCACGTTCAGGAGCAGTCTACCCAGCAGCCCTTTCTATCCGAGCTCTGCCATTTGTCGTCCAGCCGGAGGCCTCTGGTCAGCTATTTGGGGAAGCAGAGCAACGACCTTTAGGCTGACTTAGGTCTGGTTTTGCATTAGTCATCGTTCATCCCGGGGGGGAAGGGGAGTCGCGGTACCCAATTCTATGCTGCTCGGTCATCTCCAGCTTTTCGGCTCCACGAACGACCGCCAGGATCACGTCCATCTCCTTCGCATCCAAACCCTGCATCTTTCTCTGGCGGTCAGTTTGGAAAGTGTGCTCTGAACAACAGTCGTGGAGCCTGCAAAGGAACCAATGAGGAAAGCCTCTTTAAACCTTTTCCACCCAGCTGGGGTCTCTGTTCCTCTCCACGCAGCATTCGCTGCCCCTTTCCCTCTTCCTTTTTTAGATCAAAGCGGTTTATAATAAAGGCAATAAGCCACTGGCTCCTAGACCCCGGTCCCCAGATGCCCTTCTTTGGCCGGGCCCAGCCTTCAAGGGCCGAGTCCCTGTCGCCCCTGTCTCTTTCCCCTGCCCAGGTCATTTTCTTGGGGGGGGGTCGCCCTTTCATTTCCAAAGGATACTTACGAAAGGAGGAGATGGCCAGCAAGGATGCTGGTGGTCCCCAGGGTGTTTGGGGGCACCCAACTTCTCCCAAGGGCTGTGAGCGTAGAGGCTGTCCTTGCATTGGGAGAGTGAGGGAGGGAAGGAGGGAGGGAGGGGGAAGGGCTGGGATCGGGGTCAGGGAGGGGAGGGGAGGGGAAGGGAAGGGAAGGGAAGGGAAGGGAAGGGAAGGGAAGGGAAGGGAAGGAGGGGAAGGGTAGAAGGGGGAGGGGAGGAGGGGGAGGGGAGAGGGGGAGGGAAAGGGAAGGAAAGGGCAGAACAGGAAAGGGTTAATGTTAGTTATTGTGTTAGTTATAGTGTTCATGTTTGTGTTCGTGTTCGTGTTCGTGTTCATGTTAGGGTTAGTGTTAGTGTTAGGATTAGTGTTTGTGTTCGTGTTCGTGTTCGTGTTCTTGTTCTTGTTCTTGTTCTTGTTCTTGTTCTTGTTCTTGTTCGTGTTAGATTAGGAAGGACAGGAGAGGACACGGTTAGGGTTAGAAAGGAAAGGAAATGAGAGGAAAGACAGGAGGGAGGGAGGGAGGAAGAAAAAAGGAAGGAAAGAAGGAAAGGAGGGAAAGGAAGGAGGAGGAGGAAGAGTGGAAGCAAGTACAAGAAAGAAGGAAGAAGAGACCTGAAGGAAGGAGGGAAGGAGGGAGGAAAGGAAGGAAGGAAGGAAGGCCAGAGAGGAAGGAAGGACAGAGAGGAAGGAAGGACAGGAAAGAAGGAAGGAGGGGGAGGAAAGGAGGGGAAGTGGGGGAGGGAAGGAGGGGGTTGGGGATCGGGGGTTGGGGAAGGGGGGTTAGGGAAGGATGGGGTTGGGGAAGGAGTGGGTTGGGGAAGGATGGGGATGGGGAACGATGTCAAGGACGGCCACACATGGAGGGACAGGAAGGAGGGGAGGAAATGGCAACTGGAGAGCTTTGATGCCTCCAGTCCAACCTCCAGGCCTGGTTTGGCTCCCACCCAGCTTTTCTTGCCAACACCTTGGCTCAGTGTGATTGTGCCACGGAAGAAACCATGGCAACCGGGACAGACAGACAGAGAGCCCCTGGGTTGCTATGGCGAGGCAGCAACCTTCGGGCAGGAAGTTGCATTAACATGGAGCAGAGAGGGAGGCATCTGTTATAAACAGGACAGAGTTTTGCTTTTAAAAGACTAACTTTTCAATCATGCCCTATGTTTGCATAGCCCACGGTCCGGTTCCTTAAACTCATGGAGCCTTCCCTGAACATCATCAGGCAGACAGTCATCATTATCTAGCATGATCTATAGGCAGTGGCCATTCACAGAGCTCTGGTTGGATTGGAAAAACATATCCTTGTTTGCATAACGACCCTTGTCTGCATAATCAGTGATCATCGCCTGCATAAGCCCCCAAACCCTCCAGTCCTACGTGAAAATGCCGGGATTGTCACGGGGTGTCTTCTGTGTGCCAAACGGGTGCTTTGCCTTCCCTTTTTCTTGGTGAAGCAGACTCTGTGTGAGAAGGAGAAAGTAAGAAATGAGACGAGAAAAGCAAGAGCTCAGGGGACTGGAGAGAGCAGGGTTTCTCAACCTTGGGCATTTTAAGATGGGTGGAGTTCAACTCCCAGAATTCCCCAGCCAGCCATGAACTCCACCCATCTTAAAATGCTCAAGCTTGAGAAACACCGGGATAGAGGGTGAGGAAAAACCTTTTCGTCTCGCCAACCTTTGATCAGCACCCAGTCACCAGGTTTGTTTCGGTGGACTGCAAAATCGAGCGGAGGCGTCTGAGCCAATAGTCCTTTTGACCTGAGGTGAGACAAAGAAGAGGACAGCCCCAGTATATAGTTCCTCAGCATCACATCTTTTGTTTCAATTGAAGGGAACCCCGATGTTCTTCCCAAATATGGGAGCCCGAACGTCATTTCACATGGAGGGATCCCCGTGTCTTTCCCTGGTTTGGTCCAAATCCTTAGGAGGGCTAATGGTAGGCTCTTAGTCCACGGCAACTTAGTTTCTGACATTAATTTAGACAACACCTGTTTAATTGTGGCATTGGCCCGTTCTATTTTTCCCAAACTGGCTGGGTGCCAAGGGGCGTGGTCATCCCAATTAATTTCTAAGGCCTTCATTAGCCTTTGGACTATCTTAGCAGTGAAGTGGGTCCCGGAATGGCTCTCTCTGTTTTCCACAATTCCATACCTTGGAAGGATGTTTTCTCAAAGAATTTTACAAGTAGTGTTTGCATTTGCTTTAACGCATGGGAAGGCTTCTATCCATCCTGTCAAATGATCTATATTTACTAGCCAATATTTTACTTTCCCCACTAGAGGGAGCTCAGTGTAGCCCACTTTAATACTTTGAAACGGACGGAGAGCTAATGGTCGCCCCCCTTGTTCTCTCACCTCACCTTGACCGGGTCCATTTCAATTCCCTGGTGCGAAATTCTATACCCCAAATAGTCAATTTGCTGTTTATGAAATTCACATTTGGGGAGTTTGGCATACCATTGCGCCTCCAGTAGCTTTTTTAATACCTTCCTGACTAATTGTACATGTTGCTCCATGGTTTCAGTGTAAATCAGGATATCATCCAGATAAACCAACACCCCCTGGTATAAATCCTCTTCTAACACCTCATTTATGAGTTGCATAAACACCCCCGCTGCTCCTTTTAATCCGAACGGCATTATTTCATAACGGAAGCACCCCAGGGGGGAGTTGAAGGCGGTTTTCCATCGATCTCCTTCACGGATTCGCGCCCTGAAGTACGCAACCCTTAAATCCAGCTTCGTGAAAATTTTCCCTTTAGATCAATGGGCTAACAGGTCTTTCACTAAGGGCAGTGGGTACCGGTTGTCGGCAGAAATGGCATTTGGGCCCCGATAATCTGTGCGTAAACGTAAAGAGCCATACTTCTATTCCCTGAAAAGCACTGGTGCAGCAAATTGAGAATGCGTAGGTACAATAAAGCCCCTCTTTAGATTCTTATCGATCAACTCCCGCAAGGCTTCCAACTCTAGTTCAGCACCGGAGGCCACGAGGGCGGTGGCGGCGGCGGCGGCAGCGGGCCCGGCGTCGTGGCGGCGGTTGCACCCGTTGCCCTGTTCGACGCGCCGTCTGATTAACTATGTCGTGCTGCAGATCCTCTGCCTGCTCCGCACGCGGCACCAGCGGCCGGAGCGCAGCGGCGGGACGCTGCCGCCAGACTGGGCCGAGCAGGAAGCGGAGCGCGTCGTGGACCGCCTCGCATGGATCCGCGAGGCGGAGCGGGGGCGCATGGCGGCTGAGCAGTGGCGGCGCCTGCGGCCCTGGCGGGAGCAGACTCCGAGCCCTCAGACTTCGCCGCGATGACTTTCGGGCGGCCCGTGGGGGCCAGGCCTTGGGACGAGCCTTCATTAAGGGACTTGAGGGCCGAGGCGGCCGGACTCTTTTTTCGGGGGGAGGGAGGGCGTTGGCCCTTCCTTGGTTCGGAGTCTTTGTGTGTTTTAATAAGTTTGTCTATTTTGGTTTGTCTCTGTCCGTGCCCGGCCGCCCGTTTTGAGGGGCAAGACAGGGTTATTTGTAGGAGGGCTTTTACAAATAAAAAATTCTCTGTTGACCTAAAAAAATTGTCTGTTGACCTAACCCTGACCCTGACCCTGACCCTGACCCTGACCCTGACCCTGACCCTGACACTTCTCCGGTTCGGAGTGTTTTTGTGTTTTTGTGTTCCTTTGTTTCTTGGTTTGTATGTGTCTGAGCCCGGCCGCCCGTTTTTAGGGGTGCACCAGGGTTACTTGTAGGAGGGCTATTTTAAATAAAAAATTGTCGTTTGACCTAAAAAATTGTCGTTTGACCTAACCCTGACCCTAACCCTAACCCTGCAACAGGAAGTGGAGGAGGACATGTCTTGGAGCAGCTCCAACATAGCCAGCTCTTAACTTAAGGTTTTTGGGGCTGTTGGAGCTGAGTGGGCCGCTCTTTTTCGGGAGCCCCACGTGTGGGAAGGTGTTGGGCACCCCCCCTTGGGGGAGGCGGTCCTGCTGGCTTCAGGAGGGAATTAGGGGTGTTTGTTTGTCCTGCCCCATTTCTCCCTTCCTGGGTTTCTGGCGGCCGCCATTTTGTTTTTCTCTTCCTTGTAGTTTGCCTCTTTGTTTTTTTCCCTTTTTCTCCGTTTTTCTTTTTCCCCATTCGGTTGTTTTTTTGTGGGGGTCCCGTGGGGACTGCTCTGGAGAGCAGGGGGGGTTGTTGTTGGGCCCCCCTGTCCCCGTTTGTGGGCATTTTTCCGTGGGAGTCTTCCCTTCTCTTTCCCTTCCCGGTGTTTTACTTTCCCCATTAGGAGATGGAGGTTTCCTCTCCTTCCGTTCAGGGGAGTTTTTCCCCAGACCCCCTGGAGGGGGGGCCAGTTGCCGCCCCCCCGAGAGGGGGAGGGGCTGGCAGGGTTCGTGCAGCGTTGCTCCCGGCCTCTTGCATGGAGCTTGAGTCGGCTTTCCCTGGGCTGCTGGATGGGACTCCTCGTGAGTCATTTTCCCAGCCGGCTGGGACCCCGGCCGTTTTGCTACATGAGCCCAGGGCTCGGCAGAGGGTGGTCAAGGCGGCGGGTTCTTCCCCGGTGGGGGGCTTTCCCTCCGGGGGGACCCCGAGGGGTGCCATTCGGGGGGTACCCTCGGCAGTTTCTGGGGGCGCTGGAGAGCTGGGGCTGGCCCGGGGGGGCTCAGGTGCGGGCCTCGTCGAGCCGGCCAGCGGAGGAGACGGGGCTCCCGAGCAGGTGCAGGGGAGGCCACTCGCGGGGTCCCAGTGTGCGCGTGTCGCATAGGGTTGGGCGACGACGATGCTAGGTGCTACCGGAGGGCTCGCTGGCCCGTGGCACCTGGTGGTGCACGGTCCTAGCGTCTGGGGCCTGCCGCTCGATGAGGGGACCGGCGCTTTTCTCACAGAGGGCTCGGGTTGGTCCGAGTGCTCTTCGCTCGGTTCCTCCGTGGAGGATCTCGGCGTCGGCAAGACGGACTCAGTGGGTGCCCATCAGTCGGCAATGGGGGGTAGCGTTCGCTCGAGATCCCTGGAGGGGCGGCGCCGTTTCCGCGTCCCGCGGTCGGCCCGGGGCGGGAGTCCAGGCGACCGGGACCGCTCCCCTTTGCGTGTTCCGTCGGGAGAGGCGGACAGGGCACTCACGCGGTCCTTCTCTGCCGGTGCCCGCGCCTTCTCCTTCTCTCCGCCGTGGGCGAGCGGGTCACGGGAGGCCGCTATCCGTGCGGGGTGGGCGCTGGACCACTCCGCGCCCTTGGCTGCTCTCCCCGGCCGCTACCTCGCCTCTGGAGGTGCGGAGGGGCTGGTCCTCTTGCGGTTTTGGGGGTTGGTGGTGGCCCACCTGCGTCTGCCCCCCGTACGCATCCCGGGCCTATCCAAGTACGGCCAGAAGCGGTTCTGGCTGCTGCTGGAGAGGGAGCTGGAGCTGCTCTTGGACGTGCTCCACGACGGGCTCCCGGCTCGGGGACCCGCATTTGATCGCGCGGCGCGGGCGTGGTCGCTGTCGCTGGCGGCTATGGAGTGCTTGCTCGTGTTCCGGAAGCCATGGGGGACCACGTTTGGCCGGCGTGGCTGACGGAGGCGGGGCTCCTCAGGGCCTTCCAGGTGATCCATCGGGCCCGGTTGGACGGGCTGGCGGCAGAGGTCCCGGTGGCGGCCCAGGAGGGGGCGCTCTCCGAGGGGCTGCAGGCGCCCGTCTACGTCGACTGGCTAGACGACGTGGTCGTCACGCTGCAGAGCAGGGACCGCTGGCAGCGTGGCTCGGGCGGGGCAGAGGGGGCTCCTTGGGGGCAGGGCCCCGGGGTCATGCCGGCCCAGAGCGGGGGCGCTTCGCCGTGGGCGCAACGCAGGCGGAGGAAGGGACGAGGCTCATCAGGGCGCAACACGACGCGCCAGGCATCCGAGGTGGCATGAGCGGCTGATGATGCTGCTACTACAGCTGCTGCTGCTGGGGCTGGCGAGGGGAGCCACCCAGAGGCGAGCAACGGGGAGGGGCGACGCGGGCCCAGTTCGCGCCAGGAGCGCTTCGATGGGCGGCGGTCGGCCTTGCACGGGACCACCGCTTCGGGATCTGCCAGGCGGCTGGAGGGGGTTCCCGTTACGGGCCACTCGGAAGTGGTCCGCGGGCAGGAGGGAGCTGTCACGGACACGTCCACAACTGCAGAGCCTAGGTCCCCTAGGCTGCTCGCGGGGGCCCCGCCGGGAGAGTATGACGACCCTGAGCTAGCGCTTGCCGAGCGGCGGCGGCCGGCCTCCGGGCAGTCTGCGTCGGCCTCGGCAGCGGACGGGGCGGCTCACTCGCCCGCCGCCCCCTCGCTCCATCTCGGAGTACGTGGGAGAGGGGGTCCTCGGAGCCAGACGAGCGCCATTCGCCCCAAGGGGCGGAGACGGGAAAGGGGACGGCGCCGGGTGTTTGACCCGCAGACGTGAGGGCGGCGGGGCTGGGTGGCCCGCGCCCGGGCCCCTCTTACGCATCGGTGGCGGGTGGCCCGCAATGGACGGCCAGCTCCGACGGGGCGCGGACCCGCCCGGACGCCGAGGACCGCGGCCCGGGTGTCGTCCTCTGCGACCTCGCGGCGGTGATGAGCTCCGTGGGGGTCGACCCAGGGATGGCGTGGGTGCCACCAGCGGACGATATGGGCAGGGCGGACACGTTTGCGGGGGGGCCCTTGGCGCAGGAGCGCTACGTGCTCCGCTTCCGCTACGTGGGGGCCGACCCGGGATTCCAGCCCCGGCGCCACCTGGTCAGGGAGGTGATCGGGGCGGGCCTCGGCTTCGACATCGGCCTGCTCATGGCCGTCATTCAACCGCCCAACTCGAAGGAGGTGGACGTGTGCTTGGTCTCTTTCGCCGCGTTCACCCTCTTCGTGGTCGGGTGCTACGAGCTGGCGCGCTCCCGGCTCGACCTGCTAGAGGGGTTCCGAGTTTCCTCGGTGGTGGAGGGGGACGTGCGGACGGTCTTTGTGTTTTTCCGGTCCCACCTCGTCCCGCCGCAGGACGTGGCCACCTGGCTGAGCCGGTTCGGGGCGCCGCTCGCCCCGCCGGCCAAGGTGCAGGACGAGGCGGGCATCTGGACGGGGGAGGTGCAGGCCGTCCTCCGGTTCCCCCCGGGGGAGCGTGTCGCCTCCCACAGTTCTTCTACTTGGGGGCAGAGCGTGGGGTGATGCGCTATGCGGGGCAGACCCCGGCCTGTTTCTCATGCGGCGCATATGGGCATCAGCCCCGCGCCTGCGTCACACCCCTCTGCGCGCGGTGCGGGATCCGGGGACACGCAGCGGCGGGCTGCCAGCAGCCCATGCGATGCAACCTCTGCGGGGCTGTGGGGCACGTGTATGCCGGGTGCCCACTGGTGGCGGCAAACAGGGAGTTCTGGCCGCGGGCAGGCCGGAGGAGGGGAGGTACGTCGGCGGGGTCCGTGTCGCGGCAGGACGACGCGGAGAGCCCATCTCAGAGGAGCGCGGTGGCGGGGGAGGCGCCCGACACAGGCGGCCAAGGCAATGGCCAGGCGGGGCCGTGTCAGAGTTCTTCGGGTGGGCGGTTGGCCACAGCGGCCGAGGCGGCGGAGGACGCGGAGGACGCACCGCCTGAGCCCATGGAGGCGGCAGCGGGCGGCGAGTTTCGCGCCGTCCGACGGCGACGCGATAGCGGCGGCGCAGGGGGCTCCAAGCGCTCCCGGATGTCGCCCTGGGTGGGCGGCGCTCCCTCCCGAGGGCAAGAGCAACGGCGTAGCGGCTGGGAGACGGGGAACCGCTTTGCGGTCCTTGGCGGAGGAGAGGAGGGTGCTCCAGCCAGATCGGGGGGGACGGCCCCCGCCATCGCCAAGCCCGGCGATGGTGCCGGAGTGCCGCTCCTCGAGCAGACTCGGGAGCTGGTGGCAGGGGTGCCCGAGGATGGCGGGTCGGGGGGCTCTGCAGGGCGGCACGCGGTGGCGGCCCCGGGGGCAGTGGCGGCGCTCGACTGGGACGACGGTGCGCACCTCCTTCCTCCGGCTCTGGACGTATACTGTCCTACGGCAGCAGCAGTCCTCGCGCTAGAGGACGGAGTGGGGGGCAGTGGCGTGAGCTCCGAGGTCGAGCCGCGGGACGGTGGCATGGCGAAGGGGGAGGCTTCCGTAGGGGCCAGTGGAGAGGGAGCGGCGCTCCCTTTGGCCGCACCCTGTTCCACGCGCCAGGGCGAGGCAGCCGGCTCAGTCTTCAGCGCCTCGAGGGAGTCTCTCGAGTTCCCAGACGGCGATGAGGTCTCGGGGACGGGCGACGAGGGAGACGGTGGGGGTGGCATGTGGGACAAACGGTCGACAGGGGAGGCCTCCTTGGCCTCGTCGTTCCGGCTCCTCCTGTCGGACACCGACAGCGTTCCGCAGTCCCCGGGCTCGACCCCGGGTCGCGGGGCGCCTTCTGAGGATTCTAGCGCGGTTTTGCGGAGAGAGGGAGCAGCAGGCAGGCGTGAGGAGGGTGGGGATCTTGGCCCCCCGGACGCTCGGGACCCGCCAGGTGCGGAGTCCTCTCTGCCGCAGCTACCTGCCCTGGTGGCGCCCAGGGCAAGGGGGTCTCCGCCTTCACCCCGCCAATGATCGTGATGGCGGGGACAACGGGTGACAGGCGGCGACGGGACGTCGGGTCGCCTCAATATAGGACGGAGGAGATGGTGCGGAGGCCCGGGCCGGGGACGGCGGCCCCGTACTCGGACCGGTCGCGGTCGGCTACGTCGGGCGCCAGGCCCCGGGGCGACCCTCCCGGAGAGGGACGGACAGCCGTGGGCCACGAGGGTTTGGTCGTCACCACCTGGAACTGCAGTGGCCTGTGGCAGGCAGTCCGGCGGGAGGAGCTCCTGCAGGTGCTGCGGGGCCTCCCCGCCGACTTCGTGGTCCTGCAGGAGATGCACTTCACATTGGAGTGGCACCGTGCCGCGGCCCAGCGCCTCTGGCCCATCGGCCCCTCCTTCTGGAGCTACGGGGTGGAGGGCCGGGCGGGGCTGGGCGTGCTGGTGCACGGCGGCCCGGGCCTGCACCTCCAGCGCTATGTGGAGGAGGTGCTGGGCCGGCTGGCGATGCTCGATTTTGACCTGGTGGGGCGGCCGCCCGCCGGGGCCGATGGGGCCACCACGGGGGCAGCCGGGGGGGGCCCGGACGGGCAGGAGCGGACCTACACGGGCCACCGTGCCTTCCGCCTCTGCGCGCTGTTCCCCTTTTAAGCCCAAATAACCCCCCCTTTGCTTCTTTCTTTTCCTGCTTGACATTCTTCGTGCCTTGCTCCGGTTCTCACACCTCTTGGCCTTGGAGATGCCTGTGTAGAGATAAAGATAACGGCACCTGCCCTTTTCTCCCCCCTTTTATGGCAGGTCAAGCAAGCGGCCTGCAACTAACATTCTTTCTATTAACCCTTTACTAAGTATACTAAACTAAATTGATAGTTGGTTAAAACTAAAATAATAGCTTGTGTAGATCCTGACACTAGCCCTGCTCCTGACCCTGACCTTAACCTTAGCCCTTACCTTCGCCCTTGCCTTTCCCCTAACCCTAACCCTCATCCTTACCATGATCCTGGCCCCGAACCTGGGCCAGTCCCTGACCCCAGCCCCGGCCCCGGCCCCGGCCCTGGCCCTGGCCCTGGCCCTGGCCCTGGCTCTGGCTCTCAGTCCGTTCTCTCCCCTGGCCAGTGCCGCGTCCTGGGATCCAGCCCGGGTTGCCCCCCGTGTCCCCCTAGTGTTTTTGACACAGGGCTTCCGCAGTGGGACGAGTGGAAGAGTCCTCACCTCCGGTCACTCAGCCAGGCTGAGGCGGTTGCAGTGGTCCCCAGCCAGAGCTCCGGGCCTTCGTCGGGGACTGCTGGAGGGCCAGGGTGTTCGTCCAGCATCCCTTTGACGCGCAACCCTTTCGCGCCCTTGTCCGTGGATTCCGATTCTCTGGGCTGGGTGGTGGGCCCTAAGGCAGAGGATGTGCCTGGCGGTCTGAGCCTATTGGTAGAGTCTGCTTCGGTGGCAGAGGCCAGTTCTCCTCCCACGTTGGGCTTCTGTTCTTCTCTGCCCTCGAGCACGCCAGTCGGGTGCGGAGTAGTTCCTCGGGATCAGAAGGGGGGGGCAGCTGGCTCCTTCTCCTTGGTGCTCTCCCCTTCTCTGCTGGGCTCAGAGAGATGTCCAGGGACCAGTGCAGGTGAGGCTTCATTTATTTGGGCTCCAAGATCACTGCAGACGGAGACTGCAGCCATGAAATTAAAAGACGCTTGCTTCTTGGGAGGAAAGCTATGGCAAACCTAGATAATGTCAGAGTCTGCACACTCATTTCCCAAGTTCAGTAAATCCTCTGGATTCCAATTAGTTCCATTAAAGATTTCTTTATTGAGAGAAAATGCACAGCATCTATAGATTATTGAGTCTAAGCATTGCTAAGCAAAACCCTTCCTTTTAACCCCTTCCCCCCCCCCTTCTACTTTCTTTTCCCGCTTGAAATTCCTCGCGCCTTTCTCCTGGTCTCATGGTTGCTTGACCTTGTTGGCGCCTCTGCAGAGATAACAGCAGCACCTGGCTTGGCAGCTTCCTCCCCCCTTGTCTCCTAACTTTGATGGCAGGAACAAGCAAGCGGGCCTCCAATTAAGAATTATAACATTTAACCCTGTCAACTATGCATCACTAGTCTACATTTAATTAAGCTTTAATTTCTAGCTTGTGCAGATCCTGACAGATAGCATATTAAAAAGCAGAGACATCACCTTGCTGACAAAGATCCGCATAGTCAAAGTTATGTTTTTTCCAGTAGTAATGTATGGCTGTGAGAACTGGACCATAAAGAAGGCTGAGCACCGAAGAATTGATGCCTTTGAACTGTGGTGCTGGAGAAGACTCTTAAGAGTCCCCTGGACTGCCAGAAGGTCAAACCAGTCAATCTTAAAGGAAATCAACCCTGATTGCTCATTGGAAGAATTGAAAATGAAGCTCAAGCTCAGATACTTTGGTCACCTAATGCGAAGAGAGGACTCTTTGGAAAAGAGCCTGATGCTGGGAAAGATTGAAGGCAAAAGGAGAAGAGGACAGTAGAGGAAGAGATGGTTAGATAGCATCACTGAAGCAATGAGCATGAAACTGAGCAAACTCAGGGAGGCAGTGCAGGACAGGAAGGCCTGGTGCAATATGGTTCATGGGGTCACAAAGAGTCGGACACGACTTAAGGACTGAACAACAACTTAATTTGCATGCTTCCCATTCCCAGAGGGTCTAGTGAGGTTCCCCTACATCAGGTTTGCCTCCTGGCAATGGTTGGGACAAAGCCCTCTTGACTGTCTCTCATGACCCCGGGGGGCTCTTCCAAGGCACGCCTTCCCAGCCTTGATCTCCTCTCCTTCGACTTCCCTTGTTTGGCCAAGATGTGATGGAATGGAATTATGGAGGCCAGACTCAGGGAGGAAAACATGTTCTTTCATCTCCTGAGGAGCGGGGGAGAGATAAGAGGATGAGGCTGGCACCTCCCTGAGGAATTCACTATGTTGTGACTGGCGTTACTTGGGAGATGGGTTTCAGTCTGGGAAGATTCTTGCTGGAGGTTGTAGCTACTAAACATTGCTGGACTGAATTTACATGGTCTCCTGGAGTTCCTTGGGCTAGGAATTGATTGATGGACTACAGGGTGGACTCTAAGCGGATCTTTATTGCTGGTGACAGCAGTGGAGGCAATGTGGTTGCTGCCGTTTCTCAACAACTGATGATGAGAAAGGACCTTCCACGGGTCCGAGGCCATGTCTTACTCTACCCTTTTCTCCAGGCTCTGGATTTAAATTTGCCTTCTTATCAGCAAAACCATTCCATTCCCCTATTAATCAAGAAACAGGCTGTCTGTCTTGGCTTTGCTTATGCCACAGGAGAGGATATCAACGACGTCGACCAAATTATGGGCAATGCCCACGTTCCAGAGGAACTCATGGCGAAGTACCGGAAATGGATCAGCGCAGAACACATTCCGGAAGAATTTAAGGTCCGGGGTTACGTTCCATTTGTGCCTGTTCCGTTTTCAGAGGATCTTTACAAAACATGCAAAACAGCACTTGAGCCCATGTTTTCCCGACTCCTGGTGGAAGATGCCGTCATCCAACAGTTTCCAGACACTTTCCTTTTAACCTGCGAATACGATGTTTTTCGCGATGACGGCTTGCTGTACAAGAAACGGCTAGAAGACAATGGTGTGTCTGTCACTTGGCATCACCTCGAAGATGGATTCCACGGGATATCCTGGCTCATAGGTTTGGGCCCACTGGAGTTTCCAGGTACACGGAATAGTCTGAAACTTGTAACCCAATTCCTAGAACAGTTCTAAAAATCCATCACACTCATTGCTCTGCCTTGCTCATCTTCCCCTTGCCCCACGCAGGATTTGCAGCCCTCTCCCCCTACTGTCAGGTCCGTGGTCCACTGGAATATCAACCTCCTGGAACACCAAATGTGGGTCTTTCAGGTGATCAGTATTCCTACCGGCAAGAAAAATGAACAAAAGAGGCTCTGAAGGCCTTTTGTGGCACAAGTTCTGTTTCCTGGTAGGGCCTTGCCTGGAACTTGTGACAGGAATACCTATTTTTTTCCTGCTGAATCAGAGAATGATATATCCAGCACAGGGACATTTCAGAAACCATGATGCGATTGTCAGCCTGCGGCTCAGGATTACATTTAAACAAAAATGAACCTGAAAGGTGCTTTAAATTAGCTCTTCCAGACAATCGGGCAGAATTTGGGCAGCAGGAGGGGTTGACCTTGGTATATCTCTGCAAACACAGACTGTTAAATTAAGCAACTTTACTATTGGTGCAAGATTCCAGATGGCATCTTTCCAAAAACATTTCCATGTTTGTATGGTCGATTGAATAACCCATTTGATTTCATCTGAAATTAAAAAGTGAGACACATTCCTTTACTGATCTCGATTTATGTTCCCTTGTTCCTCCTCTCATTGTTTCAATTTCTTGCTTTTTTTAAATAGAGGTATCTCTCATATATTTATCACTTAATTGTCCTCCTTCCCTTTCTTATACTCCAACTTTCTATCCTGCAGGCTGATGAAAGCAGCTAAGGAAGTAGAAGAAACCAGGGAGCTAAATAACATTATTTTAACAATGCATATAAAACCTCTCGCATTGGACGTCGAGCATATTTACAATATGGGAAAACTTCTAGACGTTCAACTGTCTTTCTGGAGCCGCTGATCTGATTTTGCGTGGTTCCTCCTGCTCGCGTAATGGTTTTGCCTTCCCCTCCCCGTTCTCAGCCTGAGACCGGCCTTCCATCCCATCAGTCGACATCACGTGCTAACGCCCCGAAATCCGAGGAGCTCTGTTCACATAACAGGCAATGCCCAGGCACAAGTCCCGATTCTGGTTTCAAGGAGCGGCTAGATCCGCATAATCCTTATTTCTGCCACAAGGAAGTCGAACTACCTCTCAGTGTCGACTTCTCATCTTCTGTGATCCGACAAATTCGGTTTGTTGCACTTTGACTTTCCTTTCTTGGAGTTCCCCAAAGATATACAGTTTACATTTTGTTTCTGCAAATGCACGTCTGTACGGCAGCTTCATAAATACATTCGTGTTGCAGCAGCCTTAAGGCCTTGGGGGAACTCCTCCCACCAGGATTTTTCAATAGTGATGTTCCTGTCACAGCTCAATCCTGGCCTTCAGAAATCATGGGAGAATTTCACTCTCTCCGGTGAAGGCCCCTCGGCCTTTCCCCCACGATCCCTCCCATTGCAGATCTCACTCTCGGGAAAGTCTCACACGCTGGGGAAAGCCCGCTTGGCTCTGCCGCCATCCCGTGCTTCACCCCAAAAAATTATCCGCCCGTTTAGAGTGGTTCTGGCTAGGCAGAGCAGCCAAGATGCACAACAGATTAAATTCCCTAATAAAATTAGGACAAAAGATCCAGAAGAAGGTTTAAATATTTTACTATATAGATTAAGGAGGTGATTACAAGTTGAAGACCACGGGGGAAAGGGAAGGCAGCGAATCTTTCGGGCAGGAATAAACAACCCGACACATGCACGCCCATACACAGGACTAGGACACGGGACACAACAGGACACTGAGTACATGAGTACAGCTCAGTTCAGACCAAACCATAAAGGGATACAATCCGTTTTTTACCTGGCTGAAAGAAGAGATGCAGCTCCTCCAGGATGGAAGACAAAAGCGAGCTGACCCCTCCCGCTTTCAAGCTCACATTTCACATGAGAAAGATTGACAAACTGAGAAAGATCCGTCAGCAGCTCACTTAAGGGAAAACTGCCAATCCAGCTTGGCATTTCGCAGGAGTGCGTGGGCCAGGTTGTCGATGTTCTTCAATATTGGAAGGTTAGTGCAAGATGGGTTCCTCACACGTTGACAGCAGAGATGGAAGCTTCAAAAGTTGAAATTTCCCAGCTATTATTGTCACGCTAAGAGAATGAAGGCAAGGAATTTCTTGACAGCACTGTGAGAGCTGACAAAATATGGGTACATCGTTATCCGGAAATGAAGTGTCAGTCCACAGGATATCATCACAAAACTCCCTATGGGAAAAAAAAATTCAAAACCCAGGGTTTAGCAGGAAAATTCATGCTTACCGGTAGTCCTCAGTTAACTACAGTAATTGGGGCTGGAATTTCCATCACTAAGCAATGCAGTTGTAAAGTGTGATGTCTATTCCAGCAGTCCCTGTTGTCGTTAAGTGAGAATTGTGGGTTGTTAAGCGAGGATCTCCTCGCAACTTCCTGCCAGCTTCCAACAAGCAAAGTCAATGGGGAAGCCGATAGGAAGTCGTAAGTCCCAGGCAGGCCAGCAAGGGGGTAAGTGACCGTGTGTTTGGGGCCGGGTGTCACGAGCCACGATTCAGAGTCTGACTCTGACTCTGATTCTGACAATGTTGCTCCAGCTGAGCCCGTGGAATGTCAGCCTCAGGGATTGTTAGGCCACGATGCACACGAGGCTGATCAGCCACTGGCGTCTCCTGATCAGCTGGAGCAGTCAGATGACAAGGCATGACCCCCCCGAGCCCCAGATCCAGACGCCCGCAGAGGCGAGCAGAGCAGTGCCAATCAAGGAGACTCCTTGCGGGGCAAAGGGGGAGGCCCGAATCATTGCAGCCAGCTGCCAGCAGAGATTTATGTAGCTTGCTTTGCCTTCACTCCCGGTTGGAAACCTAGCTCACGTCTTATGCGTATCCTGTTCTTGAATTCCTGACTTCTGGACTGGCTGACTGCCCGATTTGGCTTTGTGACTTTTGGCACTCTAACTAGACTACTCTTTTGCTTCCCGGACTACAAACGGTACTTTAGGTTGCCAAGTCTTTGTTTGCAGCTTGTCTGCTGTTGTCTACTTCTGCTCCTTGGCAACTGTGTCTGCTACCTTGAAGCAGAACACCGGGGATGGCTGCTGCGGGTGGGGGGGTGCTGCGGGTGCACTTGCCTGCTATGGAGTACAATTCCCCGGGATCTCGTACTCCATAGCCAGGCTCCTGAGGGAAAAAAGCCGTGGAAGTGTGAGCAACTTACAAGAACGACTTACTGCTGGCTTTTACATTGATTTTGTTTATGGGAAGTTGGCAGGGAAGGTTGCAAATGGCGATCGTGTGACCATGGAACACAGCAACCGTCGTAAATGTGAGCCAGCTGCCAAGCACCCCGATCGTGATTATGTGACAGCAGGGGTGCTGGCGTGGCCAGAATTTAAAGCATTGGTCATAAGTACCACTCATTCAGCACCATCATAACTTTGAACAGTCACTGAATGAGTGGTTGTTAATCGAGGACTACCCATACAGTTTTTGGGGACACGAATGGTATTATTCACATGGATTTTCTTGAACCTCGCACTGCTATCAACTCAGAGCACTATATTGCAACACTCAAAGCTCAAAACAAGGATTAAGCAGAGTCCAGAAGCGCAAGGAGGAAATGTTGCTGCAACCTGGCAGTGAGTGCTAGGCCTCATTCCTCACCAGGCACACAACAGGCAATTGCAAAGTTGTATTTCACCATCTTGCCCCACCCTTCATGTAGTCCAGACTGGGCACCAAATGACTTCCATTTTTCCCAAAATTGAAGGAATACCTTCTTGGGCATCTGTTTGATTCAAATTACAACATGGAAATTACTGTCAGGACCTGGTTGAAGAGACAAAAGTACTGAGTACTTTCACAATGTCTTTAGGCAGCTTGCCCATTGTTGGCAGAAATGTGGCATGCATGGTGGGGATTATGTAGAGAAATAAATATGGATAACAAAAGAACTAATTTCCTGTTTTCTTTATTAAAATATCCCTATTTAAACTAAAGTTATGGAGTTAGAGGCATTACTTTTCATTCAACCCTTGTACTTTTTTCTGCTGCTGAGTTGCCTTACATGAAAGTTTGTCTGATGCACTGTGATGCTGCTTCTTCATCATTTTAAGGTATTACAGACTGCCTGGGAAAACTGACGCTAATTATTATTATTATTATTATTATTATTATTATTATTATTATTACTACTACTACTACTACTACTACTATTTGAAAACCACAGAGGAGAAAACCAAAAGAATCTCTAGACCGGAAAATGGGTTGCTGGTGGCAACAAAATCAACAGATCTTTCAGAGACAGCCCTGGAAGCAAGCAAAACAAGACGAGGACCCCCACAAGACCAAGGGCGGTTCTGTCCCTCCTTCTGGCTTCACCCCTCCATTAAGCCCTTTACTTCTTTCAGCCAGAAGACAGTGGATGGCTTTATCATAAGGGCCCACCTCTTACGCTCAGTTCCCCAAAGACCTGCCTACCCGCCTGGCACCATCCTCTTGCCTTCTGCAGTCACGGTCTAGGAGGCCAACTGAGTCTTGCATGAAGCTAGCAACTTTCATCAGTTCAAGGACCAAAACGCTTTTGCGTGGCATGCAAAGACCTCATTCCCCAAGTTTCAGGATTTGGGAGCAGGTGTCAAGAGTTTAAGGCCCAATTTTGACGCTCCCAAACGCTTAAGTACAGGGCAGCAAAAAGGGATGCTAGAAGGCTGTGCATTTTGTACCCCCTGTTTAGTGCAAGAAGTTAACTCAGATCATGTTGATTGAAAGAAAGATGGGAGCATACAGGTAGTCCTCGCTTAATGATCATTTGTTCAGCGACCGTTTGAAATTATGACGATGCTGAACAAATGGTACTTACGCCTGGTCCCCAAAAGTTACGGCTGTTGCAGTGCCCCCAACAGTCACGTGATCATAATTCAGGCACCTCCCACACTTACAACTGCAGGAGAGCTTCAACTCTCCCACCCGCCTATCTGCCCCTAGTCTCTGCCCTTTTGGCCACCGTGCACTCTGCCATCCTTGCTGCCCTGCCGTCACCTGCTGCCCTGCACTCTGCCCTGCATCCCCGCCACCCTGCCCTCCGCCACCCTGTACTCAGCTACCCCTGTTGCCCTCAGCTGGCCTTCACTGTCTTCTTCCTCCTGCTGCTGCTGAGGCACGCCTGGCCTGGCCCTTCACAAGGCAGCTGCTGGCCGTGCAAGGCCTTCTTCCCAGTGGGGGCAGCTGGGACTTTGCGCCGTGAGGCTGGGGTTTTGCGCTGTGCCACAGGGCTGGGGCTTCGCAACATGCCACAGGGCTGGACCTTGGCACTGGGGTAGTTGGGGCAGCAGGGGCTTTGCACCGCACCAGAGGGCTAGGTCTTAATGCCGTGCCACGGGGCTGGGGTTTGTCACTGGGGTAGCCGGGGCTTCGTGCCGCTGTGCTGAGGCGGCTGGCCATGGCACGGGGCTTGAGACGGCACTTCACGAGTGAAACTGCCGATAGCTTCTCTCTGCAAACAGCCTTCTCTAATTGGTTTGTTCAGCATCAGCTGACATCAGTTACATAAGGCTCATGACTGGAGGAAGTCTGCTTGGGAGACAAGCTATTTCACTCGTGATTGGAGGCTAGCAATAGGAGGAAGCCTGTCTGCAGAGACAAAGTAAGGGCAGTGTTGCAACCGCACAGTTCTCTCCTCAGCTGACTTCCTTGAATAAGACGCCCTTCAATTTTTAGTGTAAGGATTTTAGAAGAAAGTATCGTCTTATAGTCGGAAAAATACGGTATCTGCAAACCTCCCTAAAACAATGCACAGGGATTTCAACCTTTGGGAGCACACTTTCCCTACTTTCTTCCCCTTGAGAAATGTGCAAGTATTTGACACAAAGATACTTTCCTCTTTAAGAAGAAAACAGTATTACCTCAGTGTATTATCTGTCAAACATTTGAAATGAAAGATGCATGGCTTCAGAAAACACACGTCCCGAGGAAGTTTGGTGTTGTACAAAATGTGTTTTGTAACTGATAAACTGATAGGATAAAGTTACATTAAGAAATGTTTAAATATAGAGCAATAGCTTACATGTTGATGTTAGAAAAGCTCATATTGCTTTGGATTATTGCTAATGAGGGTCATTACATTTAAAATACATTCACCCTTCCTGCAAACAAAACAGTGAGAATTAAACCAAGGTGTTTAGCATACAGACGGGTGAGCAAACAGCCCTAAACAGCTGGAATCAAAAGCTAAGGAAAGATAGTTGAAACACGTTGGGAAGGAACAGAACCAAAGAACAGCCTTGCTCCCAAATAAATATCCACCTTTGGTGCTTTTCTCAGCTGACCATGAAGACAGTGAAAAGACAAGAGGACGCAGGACTGGGAAGAATATTATTCTCCTGAGTAATAAGGAATTTTTTTTTTTAATCAATCACTTGACAGTCAGATAACCAGTGACTGGCTGGCAGGGTGTCTTAATTGATTATCCCAGGCACCTGAGTCATCCCTTCAGACAAACACCTTCACACACAGCACGCTGGTATCAGGAGAGATCACCACATTCCCCATGATATCAGCCCCTCCAGATGAAAGACGGATTGCAGGATATGAGGATGACTAATTGTTCTGCGCTTTGTAGTTATACGAACCGAACTGTATCATTAGTCGGATTCCCCTGGTCCCCATCCCTGCAGGCCTATCATTAGTGCTGGTGCTCATCACATTCTTCTGCACTGGAGGGCCAAAATCCAATTTGATGGGAAATGATTTTATTGTTATTTCTTTAGGGTGAGGGGTTCTTGGGTGGGCCGGTCTCTGCGTGTTTGCGAGAGGGAAGGAGAAGCAGAGACCTTGCTCCGTCCCCCTCCCATTAACTCCCAAGGGAAGGAATCTCAGAGAGGGGCCCCTTCTGCAGGTCTTTCTCAAACTGAGAAGCGCAGCAGCTGAGGAGACCACCTGAAGCTGGAGAGATGTTTCAGCAAAGAAAGCTTTATTAGGACCACCCCTCCCCTCACAGTGATAATAAACAGGCTAAAAATGCAGCTAAAAAATTACATCATCCATCTGAGTAATGACCCTGCCAAAGAACCCGGTTCCTGTTGTGACCGAAAGGCCCACTATGGATTTCTCATTGACAATGAGAGATGGGCTTTCCCTGCAATTGCCTTTGAAAGCTACTCCAAGACTGCAACTGGTCCAGAAGGCAGCAGCCCACCTGCCAACGGAGGGGAGATATCTTAGCAAGATAACCCTGGGGATCCGGGGCTGCCACACTGCCAACCCGTAGGTTTCCGACTACAATTCAAAGCCCTGGTTTAAACCTCAAAAACCCAGAAGGGCTCAGCTTCATGGGAAGTGTCTCCTTCAAACTGAGTCTACCTGCCCTGCCCCCTCCAGCCAAGAGGGGACACTTCCTTCCTTCCTTCCTTCCTTCCTTCCTTCCTTCCTTCCTTCCTTCCTTCCTTCCTTCCTTCCTAGGTGACAGTAGCGGGGGTTCGGGCAGGCTTCTCAGGGGCTCTCCTGTGCCTCTGGAGTAGCCATTTGTTATGGTGGGCCAGTTTGGACATCCCTGTCACTGACAGTTTAGGGGTGTTATTTCACAGGATGGATGTTATGGGTCTATTTTGGGGGAGAGTTATGTTATGGATTTTTAAAAATTAACTGGTGTTCTATACATGAAGTAATAAACAAGCATGGTTCCCCACAACATAGATGGTTTCCGGTTACCTGGATGAGGCAGTGACAGCCTGTTAGAAAAGTACGAGATGGGATTAGCCCAACTTTGAACAGATCAAGCCTTTTTAGAAAGTAGAAACCTAGCACAACCCAGCTACTAAAAACAGAGGAACCACAAGACTTCTGCTCCTAAGATTCTCCAAAGGAAAGAAAAACAGGGCAAGTGGCAAGAGACGACCCTGGAATAAAATCTGTAGGTGCTCCTCACACAGGACTTCATTTTCTATAATCTGAGACTACACTTTTGTAGGAATAATTGCATCCTGAGATCTAAAAAATCCAGATTGCCCATGAAGACTGGGCAAAGGTTTGATGGGTATTTAATAATTGGCAATTAATTAAACCATGACATTTGTGGAAGACTGCAATGCTAACCTGGCTGAGAACAGAAGAAACATTTAAATTAATTTGGAGGAAAGACATCTGATTCTAGTACAGTGTTAGGTGACTGATAACAAGAAGCAACGAGGAAGGAAGTGCAACTGCTGGGGGACCTCCCATTTTTTAGTGATGATGTCCTGTGTTCTGGGCCATAAATATTCATTTCTTCCGGCCAGGTTCTGAAAGAGGACAATTTATTTTTCACCAAAAGCCTTCCTTTGGTCCCTCCTGGAAGGCCCCTGTATCGCAGGTCAAAAGGCTGACTTTGCACCTGAATTTCCTTCTCAGACAACTGCTGCGCCGGACGCACTCACCCAAGGAGGCCTAGTTTGCAGTCCTGGTGCCTTCAGTGAAAGTCCTCGAAAGATCTTGATGTGACAGAAAAGAAAAGCTAGCATACTAACTGCATCTAACTTACTAAATTCAATTGTAATGGAGTATAATTTTATATTAAACTCAATTTTATTTTTCTCCTGCCCACTTTTGTTCTGTATTCTACCCAAAAGTTGCACATCCCAACATCATCCTGGTTGTCCCGGTTACATCGACCCATCCCACCTGGTCCAGCAGGAACGGCATGTTATGGACCCTGTCGGCTAAAGAATTTCAACTGGCGGGGTCTAGGAGGAGAGCCTTTTCTGCCGTCACCCCCGCCCCGTGGAACATCTTGCCCCCTGAGGTGAGATTGGCCCCCCCTCTTCTGGCCTTCTGGAAGAGCGTTAAGACCTGGCTCTGCCAACGAGCATGGCGACCCAAAGGGGGTTCGTAGCACTGAGGGTTAGGGTTAGGGTTAGGGTTATTTTTGTAAAGATTTTTATTGTTTTTTTATTGCTTTTTTACTCGCAAGCCACCTAGAGTCACTGGTACAGTGAGATGGGTGGCATATAAATTTGATTAATAAATACATAGATCGTATTTTATGGCTCTGGCAAAGCTGACAAGAAACAAACAGCCCCTGGTTTTATTAGTCTAATTTATCTACCCACTTTACTGGAACATCACATTACCATGATCAAGACTGTTTCATCTACTAATGACATCCGATTGCTCACTGCTTCCGTACCTTGCAAATGAGGCTGGTGTCTCACCTGGCCACCTGACCTCCATCCTTCCTAGGACGAAAGAATGTCAACAAGGCAGTTGTGGGCGCTTCATTCCAGTCTGGATGCCTGTAGGGGTCACGCTCACCCACCTACCCCTGAACTAGGGGCTCTTCACAACCCTTTTTGTGGGGGGATGGTCGTGGCCCACGGCCAAAGTATCCCCAGACGCAAACCACAGTCACGTGATTCTTCCCAACAGAGCTCTACTGTAAGAGCAAGAAACGACGAGAAGGAAGCTAGACGACGCACAGATCGATTTAGGAATCTCAGAGCGATGGGGATTAATCCCATATAGTGATCGGGTAGGATTTCGGTGCCCAGCCGATGGCAGGAGGTGCTAAGAGGTCTGCCTGTCTAGACATCTGCCCCTCTTTCCCACTGTATTTTCGAACTGGATAGCCTGTTATAGCAGCAAAGGATAAACCCAGTGCCGCCTAGCATCGCATCTTCCCCCAATTCCTCTTTCTTGTCCTTCCTGTAGGTGTTTCCATAGTGGGCGGGTTCGGGAAGAGAAGGCAGGCCTTCCCTTATCAATCACAGGCCATCTATTTTTCCGTGGATCAGCCACGGGGCTCTTCACAGCCTCCACAGACAGCCAGGCAGAGGAAGAGAGACGGCCCTGGCCACCTCCGTCCGCCCAGGCAAAGTGCGATGGCGTCCTTGTGGAAGCGCTCTGCCTGCCTGCTGCTCACAGGGGCCTTATACCCGGCCATATTTCTGCTCTTGGCCGTCATCCAGTTTGCCCAAACTGGGCTACCTCCTGGGATCGATCAACCCTGGAAGGTCCACGTCCTGCAGACTATGTTACTCTCAGGATTAATTTTGGTAAGGTTTCCTTTCTTTCCTTGTGTCATGGACTTAGGTGAGAAGAATTGTGTGGATTTATTCTTTTTTTAAAAGACTAGAATTTGCCCAAATTCATGAGCACCATCATCAAGGGAACAGAAAGGGTGAGAGGGTTTCTCGGCTCCCTAAACTTGAAAACGAAAGCAGGGGAACTGACCGGTTCGCCCATCCGCCCATATTTGGAGGGCCACCCCTCGTTTTCTTTCCTCGTCCTCATAGCTAGTTGGTAACTGTGTGATCCCTGGGCACAGCTGGACCTATTCAACCTGCTCAGGGCAGAGGGCTGAGAATTTAATTGGGTTCAGACCAGGTAGCAAAATCTGAACAATTTCTTCATAAACAGAACTGGGATAAAATGGGATGGGGGTCCTTTTTTAAAAGGATTTTTTAAAAATCTTAATTTGGGAGAATCATCCCTCACTATATGTAAGTAAGAGGCAGTATTCCCCAACCTGAAGCACTCCAGCTGTGTGAGATGCCAGTTCCTATCACTCCCAGTCAGCTCCCGTCAATATGATGGGGGCACCATTTGGTGACTGAGATACTCCACTTTACGGAATTCAAAGCTAGCGTTGTGACCTTCTACAACTTAACTCATTGTCCTTTTGGCACTTCAGGTATGTGTTGCAAGGGGAGGCACATGACAGAACACGCATCACATTACAATACAAACTTTGCCCCTTTAATATTTGCATGTACAAAAGGGGCAGAGCCTGTGTTGTCACATCACGATGCCCATTCTTTCATTCTGGGGAAACCTCAGCTTGCTGTGGGTACCCATGGGCGAGTAACAGTACTCACCCTCTGCGGTCAAAGATTATGAGAGTCTCCCCAGATTAATTTCTCCTCTTTTGTTCTTTGGCCAACAGGGAGCCATTTTAGAGCAGCTGGGTTTGTGCAGCCTCCCTGAACTCTTACGGATTTTGACTAACGGAATACCCCCGTCTAGGGAGCCGTCGCTTGTCATTCAGAACCAGAAATTTGATGGGGTGCCAGTGAGGATCTACTGGCCCAAAACAGTGCCAATGACACGAAGAAAAGCTGTACTTTACTGCCATGGAGGAGCTGGCATTTTTGGAAGCATCGGTAAGGGAACAGAGACATAGTCTAAGCCAACCTGGGACAGCTAAGCCAAGATGGTTAGGAAATCTCAGGGCAATAAGCTGGACCATGGAAAAACTTCCTGGGTAAGGACAAACCACTTCCAGATGGTTGGCTACTAAAACACTGTAGAGCTGTTTGTTTAGTCAACAGGTAAATGTGGATAGTTGTATGTGCGTGTGTGTGTGTGAAACTGTGAGTGAAGTGGAATGCCAGGTGACCTCATAAACATGTCTGTGTGTTTTAGTAGCCCACCAGTGGCTACTAAATTGGTTTGCCATTACCTGGGATGTTTTTCAATGGTCCAGCTTATCGCCCTTAAGCAAGAGAAAGGAAGGGTGGATATGCAAATATCCATATGTGCTAAATGTGGGCTTTGGTACTGATATCTATCCAGAGGCACAGGCTTTACACACCATAACCAAACCATTTCCATATTTTAGCACACTCCAGTTACACCAGCCACATCTGCAGCTTTAGCATTTTTCAACATTCTCACAGCATTTTTGACATCCTTTTCAGCCATTCTTGGACATTAACATTTATAACATTCATTTAAAATTTCAGCAGACCACTATTATTCCCTACAGATCTATGAAACGATTCTTCCTGCATTCTCATGCCTCAGTTTCATGCCAAATCATTCCATTGCTCTTATTTTTAATTCCTGCAGGGGGCTCCTTGTTTAGCCTCTTCACCAACACCCCAAACAATTTTTATTTCCCTCAAAACTGCGTTTCCAGAATGGGTCAGATCTGGCCATGGGCTGCAGACAAAAAAATCCCATAATGGATCCCTCTGGGAGAGGCTGCTGGGCAGCAGCTTGGAATGTTTCTGACTCCCCCGTTTTAGCACTGAAGATGTTACCGAGCCGGGCAACAAAATGTCCGCAAGAAAACAACCAAGCTACGAGAACCCCAAGGACTCCCCCATTCTAATCCTCCCCGCTTCTTCTGACCATGTGACCCAGAGGGGAGCTTTTACGAAGGAGTGGCAAAGAATTCCAAAAACCATGTGCCGTATGCTTCCCTCACCTGGCACATTTCCCTCAGTCTTATTCTCTCAGTCTTTCACATAAACCATCCAATCAACCATGCCGTTAGATATATATTTCTTCCTTTGCCCTGTGTAGGTCTGAATGCTTAAACCAGCTAATTGACACAAATAGAGCTTTTTCTAGGCGGATGGTCACCAAACAGACTTAACAGAACAGCTGAAAATAGCAAACTTATGAAACTTATCAAAACATGCAATTCCATATTTACTGAGCATACTGGTGCTGTTCTGAAAATGAAAGCAGACAGTCCCAGCTATATTAAAATCTTGGGTTGCTTTTCTCTCTGATTTCCTTAACTCTAATCCATCCAGGGGAATTCCCCTAAAATTGTCCTCTGAAAAAACATTCCAAAAGCAAATTGTCTTTCATCAAAAGGAAAGAGAACTAGCAGGAAAAAAGTGCACAAGAACTGCTTATGGAAGGGTGTTTAAAAGAAAAGAATTGAACCCTGATTTGGAACTCGGCATGATCTGACAGAGGCTCGAACAATGAAAGCCACTCATTTTCCAGCGGTGCCGTCACTAGAGGACAGGCTTCAGCAGAGACATGTCAGACAGAAAAGCTGAGCAGCGACAGTGGCCTCCTGGGTATAACTGCTTGTCTTCAGTAAGCCTTCCTCCAGTGCCGCTAGCTTAATGAATTTGCACCCATTGTGCTCATTTCAGATGCCTACGAAAGAATCCTGCGCCACATTGCCAAAGAAGGGGATTTGACTGTTGTTGCAGTTGGGTGAGTGTTACCTCATTGCTGCGCTAATCTGCAGCACTGGGGAGTTTAAAATCATGGTTAAGGTTGACCGTCTTGTACTGGCAACCAAAGGACAGATTTTGGTCTATCCGGCTCCACTCCTCAACACACTTCCCACACCACATTCACGTTGTTTCTTTAGCCATAGTTCATTGAACAAACATTTCCCAATCTGAAAGACGTCCCTTAGTAAGTGTTCCTCCTGAGGTCTTCCCTGGGGACTTAATGGAAAGGTGGGAAGAGAGCAAGATTAGGAACGGCCAGGAGGTGATTCCGCCAGGAAAGATGGGACTTCTCAAGAGGAAGCCACCCTCGGAAAGAGGTGTTTATATTCATCCAGTGGAACGAGCCTGATAAGGAAATAATTCAAGAAGATTTTTCTGCCCAGCACCACCTTCAAGCATAATCTTTGGGGATCGTAACTGGTGGCTCAAAGGTAAGGGTGCTGTTCCTGGAGCCTGAAGACCGTGGTTAACAAGACGTGAGGGAGGCTTCTCTTACGATCAATAACCACAACTACTACTACAGAAAAGGGCACGCTCTTGGCATCTGCTACCTTCAAGCAGAACCATGATCTGAAGAAGGCAGAACAAAGAGATGGCCAGCACCTGGTGCCTTTAGGCAGCTTTAGTGCCTTCCTGGCAACTCCACCAGATGAGCTTCTGCCTCGACTTTGGTGCAGAATGTACTTCCAACAAGAAAGCAACAGCAATGAAGATCTGTCTTTTAGTTGCAGCAACACCGCATTGCCGATAATTTGTAAACTAAAACTCCCTGTACTCTCCGTGAGTAATTGTAGAGAGTAAGGAAGATGACCATGATGGAGATATGAAAGTTCTGCTGCTAGAGCAATGAGGAGCTAACAATATTTTAAGTCCACAACAGACAGATAATATTCGAAAGCGACTCAGGTAGACACCTCCCTAATGCACTAAAGTATAGTTAGCAGGAGGAGGTACAACATAACAAAACTTGCAAGATTGATGTCAGCCCCACTAGGTAGACCAGATCAGGAAGTCATCTCCACAGGAAAGCTAAAACTACTTTTATTGAGATTGGCTACAATAATTGAATCTTGCAAGTCTGGCAACAGATCTTACGTATCTCCACCGAGGTCATCCTCCTTCTTCTCTGCAGTAACATACAGTGACACACAGAGAAAATACTGTGAAGGAAAGTAGATCTGATCTTAGGAATGAGGAAGGAATGAGTGAACCCTTAAAGGGGGGGTGGGGGTGGGAGGTCTCCCAGAAAAGATTTCGCAGTCCTGAGAAAGAAGACAGTATGAGAAAGAAACTCAGAATGACCCTGCCTTGATTCTGTTTGGTGTAAGGCAGGCCAGAGAGAAACTCCGACAGGCTTTCAGGCTTCTGATCATTCTGCCCTCCAACAACAGAGCGCGTTCCTGGAACCTCAGCGGGGTCTGTGGCCTACCTCAGGGGGCTAACAAATACTAATATGAATAAGTCTACTAATAAAGCCAAATTTAATGAGCTTTTAAAACTGATATCCACCAGCTCGAAATATAAGTTGCTTAGCCAGCTGGAACTGCAGAAGTTAGCTTACAACTTCATTGATATCAGCCTACATATTCTTGGACCTGGGTATCTAACAAATCTTTGAGGATTTCATTCTTGATTATTTCACATATTTTTTATGACATTCATTTGATGATTTACATATTTTTAGTTGGGACCACACAGCCATTTTTAGATTAGGCTGCTTAAAAACAAAAATATTAAGTTGCTTGGTACTATCTTGAATCGTTGCTTTTTATAAAAACTTAGTTATTTAAGTATGGTAGAGCCTAGAACAAACCCACTTTTGTTCCCCCAGTGTGGCTTCATACTGACTTCTTTCTTAAAAGACAGTATTACAAAAGAAAGCAAGGAGTGAACTTGTCAATGTATCACATTGGATGAAGAATCCATAGTAAGTGAATGTTGTGCTCCTTTTAGGTATGGACTTGGGCCAGAGAATCCTTATCCAAACCAGTATGCCGAATGTCTGAAGGCTGCCATCTACCTCATGAAACACGCAGAAGAGTACAATGTAGACTCTTCCCGCATTATCATTTCTGGAGACAGCTGTGGGGCTAATTTTGCCACACGGATTTGCCAGTTACTGGCTGACCGGAGTGACCTTCCCAGGGTCCATGCCCAGGTGTTGATCTACCCAGGGCTGCAGGCTGCGGACTTCTCTTTGCCATCCTATCAGCAGAATTACAGATCTCCCCTCTTGTGGCGCAGGCTGGTCATCTACTTTACCTGCCGTTACCTTAACAAGCCAACTTCCTTCATAAATGATATTCTGAAGGGCAACCATGTTCCCAAGGCCATCAAACTGAAGTACCAGAAGTGGTTGAACGTCAACAACATCCCTGAACAGTTCAAAGTCAGAGGCTACAAACCACAAGAGCCCTCCTTGTATAAGTTTAACCCTCAGCTGCACGAAGAAATGAAAGAACTGCTCTCAGAGACCTTTTCACCCCTGTTTGCCGAAGATGCAGTTATCCGCAAGCTCCCACAGACATTCCTTGTGACCTGCGAGTTCGACGTCCTTCGAGACGATGGGCTACTGTACATGAGGCGGCTGATGGACAACCACGTGCCAGTGACCTGGAGCCACATAGAGAACGGTGTCCACGGAATAGCTGCTGTTTTTGGCTATTGCTTCCTGTCCTTTCCTTCAGCAGAAAGGATTGTGCACGATGTCACCAATTTCATCAGACGCTTGTGAGGCCAAAACGAGACCAAGAGGGGGACATAATCTTTTCATTTTCCTTCTGGAATACAGATAATTAAATAGCCCAAACTTGGGCTCCCCAAAGGAAAAACTGGTGAAGTATTGGTCAGTGAACCCTGAGCCTGGGTCTTCTCCATCCTAACGCAGCTCTTAAGGTTCACTTGGCTCTCCAGCTCAGCAGAACTCATGAAGGAGATTAGCTTTACTCAGACAATGTTTAGCCCTCCTAAATGCTCTGCGTGCAAGCTGGTTGTAGATCTTGCAGGGTTTCCTATTCCAGTGATGCTTCTGTACCACAGAGGATGGTCACAAGCGATACTCTTCCCATTACCCAGGCAGGAAGGGGCAAAGCTCCCCTCTCATTAGGGAATGACATGGATCATATCAAGTCACAATGCTGAAGACCAAGTTAAGGTGCTACACAGCTCCACTGTGCAGGGCATTAAAGGCAGGGGCAAAGACACAAAGTGGGCGTGGATGGTGTTACACACGCTGCTCCCAGGTTCGGCTTATGGTCACTCACTCACACACTCACAGCCTGTTGAGGCACGCGGATCTTGTCAGCCCCCCTTGCTTTCTACCTGGGTTTTCCAGATAGGTGCGGCTGGAGCAGACAAAACACACAGCCCTGGTCAACAGCCGGGAAATAATTAGGGATACACACAAATCACTTCCAACCGAACACTGAGGCACAAGAGGTTCTTTGTAATACACGGAGACCCAGTGAATTTAAAGTAACAGCAAAACTTTACTGGTTGCAAGGTACATTTGCTCTTTCTCATACACACACACACACACACACACTCATCCACACTTACCCACGTCCTTCCCAACTAGGCTGCCAGACACTAGCTAGAGGGACGGAAGCCACCAAGTCTTGATCCAAAGGTGACTCAGGTGACTCAGCTCAGATGACTCAGACTCAGACGACTCAGAGTGGGCAGGCTTTGGGACCCCTTTTATCCCCAAAAGTCCTTGCTGGGTTGATTTACAAGTTGATGGGATTGGGGTGAGGGCTTCCATGTGCTCAGGCCCAACTTCCTCTTTCTGGTTCAGGTCCTTTGTTTTTCCCTTAACGACCTGCTTCCTTCTTATCTACCTCCCCGAAGGGATCCCATAGATAAGTTTCCTGGCTTTTGTCCTCTCTGCTTATGTGCCTGCTTCATCTTTAGGTTATGGCAGCTTCAGCCTAGTCTCACAATGGGACTATACATCTGGGGCATAAGTGTCAGAGGGGAAGAGTGTCGCTGCTTAAAAGAACACTGTTTAGCTTCCATTTGAGTTTTCATGCACATCTTGCCTCAAAGTTTCAAGAAAATCAATCATGATCAGATGGAGGTGCTAAAGGGGCTGAAAGAGGAGCCCCATGTGTTCCGTGGGTATCCGGATGCAGAACCGGTCACTGGGCTGCTCTTCTGATCTGCACCTTCGTGTCTTTTCAGGGCAATGTGCAAAAAGCGCCTGAGCGGCAGGCGAGGAGGGTTCCCGTGAGGCCTCCTTAGCAAATAGAGAGCCTGGCTGATGCACCTTCTCCTCATTCTGCTGTGACGTGGTGGGCTTGATCCAAATGGTGGGGCCAGCTATGCTTTTGCCCGTGCGATAGCTCCCAGCTGCCTCCATTTTTGAGCAGGCAGACCTTTGGCCCTAAACGACCACTTTCCTTCTCTTCTTGCGTCACGCTGGCCTGCCTGTCATGCCACAAATGTGCCGCAAGGAAGTTCCTCTGGTTCACAGGCAACAACTGGTCCCACCTCCAAGCACTGGGCAGATGTTGGAAGACAAGTGCACTGAATACAACTTCCACATCCTCTATTTTGTAGGAGGTGATCCTTCGGGTACAGACAGATAAAACAACCCTCTTTTTGCTGTTTCTGTAGACATCATGCCAACAGAAACGAAAGAGGGACTTGAACCTAGGAGCACCAACTCCTCGGCGATGAGAGGCGGGGCCGGGTTTATCCTGATGGCATTTGGCTCTCCGCAAAAGGCAGAGGCATTTCCTAACGCCTCTTTTGGCCCACGGAGGAGCAGGGCTGGGAGGCACCTTGGAGACCATCTAGTCCAACCTCTGCCTCTTCCTAGTGAAAGAGCACCAGAGCGCTTCCAAGGACAGCAGTCCTGGGGCTGTTGGCAGGGAGGCCTGGGAAGAGGAGTGGGTGTCGCGGCAGCGGCAGTGGCAGGCCGAGAAGGGGGGCTGGCGGGAGTGGGGCGCCCAGGGAGGCTGACCCATCCGCTGCCTGGCCATTCATCCGCACCCCTGCCCGGCGCTGTTCGCCTCTGGCTCGCCCGAACAGCCGGCTCGGAAGGAGGGCGCCGGCTGCACCCGGGCTCCCCAGCAGGGCCGCAGCCGAAGAGCCGGGCCGGGCAAACCTGCAGCAGCTTTGCCTCCTCGGGAGGCGTCTGCTTTGCCAAGGGACTTGGGGCCGCCCGGGGCTCGCGCGGGAAGGGATTCGCGGGGGATGCAGCCGCCTCGCGGGAACCCGGCACTTGCAGAGCCGACCTGGCCTCCCCAGCTGAAGTCCCCCAGCAGCAGCTCGCGAAAGCTTACCGGGCCTCCAGTCAAATGGGCGGGTCGGCAAAGGTGCTGCCGGAGCGGATCCGAGGGCGGGGAAGGGCGGCGGGTTCGGCGCGGGACTCTGCAGCCTTGACTGGGCACGGGGATTTCGGAGTTCCCCCTCGCCCCCGCCCCCCCCGCCATGGTTTCCAATTCACGATGTCGGAATACAACACGGTTTCCAGAGAGCTGCATTTAGAGAATAGGCGCACACAGCGTCCAACCCTGGTAACCACCTGCTTATTGGAAACAACCGCCCCTAACAGCAAGCCTGGGTTCCAACGTGCAGAAAGACTGCCTGGCCGGCTTGAGCCCTTCCACCTCGGGAGGTGTTTCGCTACAAAGCTGAAATCTCCTCTCCTCTCCTTTCCTCTCCTCTCCCTTCTTCCTCTTTTAGCCCTCTGGGTCTTCACTTGTTCAGGGAAGATGTCCACACTACATCTGGGCACAAAGGCCCTCTGGACATGGACAGATTCTCTGAATGTTTCCAGAAGGAGTGATCATCCAGCTATTTCTCAAGGCAGAAGTCCTCAACAGTGACAGAGCTGTGCAAATGATCCCCCCCCCCCCGCCCAGCTCTGAGGATCTCCCACCTGGGATTTCCCTTGGGAGCGAATGGGGCAGGGTGTGTGGGTGTGCCAGGGAGGGCTGGAAAGGAGAGAGCGCATGGAAAAGCAGGATATTCACACCTGTGTCCCTTGGCCACTCATCACAAAGTTAGGTGCAAGAACACTAACTCCTCCCAGGAGAAATTTCAGCAAAATCTCTTTTCCTTTGGAAATAACTTGAAAAGCAAACTGTCCTTCATGCAATGGAATGAAAACCGTTGGGGGGAAAGTGCAGGCGAATCTCCCACATGGCACCAACCGGTGTTTTCGTGACCACTGGTTTTGGTGGCAAAGAACACAGGGAGACTGTGCTATCGCCCTCCTGTTTCCCCTTCCTCATTACTGAGATGGACTGGGGACTCAACAAAATTCTGTTCTCCTCTGGAGTCACTTCTAAAGGGGATTTTCATTTGTCCAGTGGGATAAGAACAGGTGACCAAAAAGATACAAGAGGATTTCTGGTGTGCGTCTGAATTCATTCCCAAATGGCAAAAATTAATCTTCAGTTCACTTCAATTCCCACTCCTAAAGAGGCTGTGCTGGTCTTCGAGGGGCGATGCGAGGGAAGCACCGCTTCCAACAGACCCACCAAGCAAAGCAGCGCCTTGCTTCCAATTCCCCAGGCGGGCAGCCCTTCTGCTTCACCTTTTTGACGACAGGGAGTTCTCCCTGCAGGCCAAGCGCTGCGCAGAAGTGGGCCAGCCGAGCAAGGCAGCGCTCCGCAAGGCCCTCAGAAAAATGAAGACATCACGCTGTGTAGCTGCAGAAACGTGAGAGGCACCGGGATGACTTCTGAGCCCGTAGCATTGTAATTACCCAGAGTAGGGCATGGCTCTGTGCCCCGACAGTCCGCATCTCTTGCAAGCATCGAACGGTTGTGGCCTGTCTCCACAGTGCATAAGCTGGGAGAGACTCTGTGAGAAAGCAGGCTTCCTTGAACCACCACCGCTGGCAGCCGGAAAGAGATCCCTTTTTAGGCCCTCACGGAGGTAAATGAAGAGTTCCACAGGGATACGAGGCTCAGAGCGGCAGCGTCCTGCTCTTCGGTGGCCTCTCCGTAGGGTACTGCTAACCCCACTCACAGGGAAATGGCTTATCTGACCAGCACCCTGTCCTCGCTCTGCTGCTGTGGCCACCAAAGGTCACATTAAGCCTCAGCCTCTGAGATACCACATGTTGCTACCGATATTTCGATCATGGCCATTTCAGGAAAGGGCGGAGGTGAACTGTATTGTTTTCACAATCATGGTAGAAGCTTACTTATTTATTTATATAGTAATTCTGACTCTGGATGGCAAATGCAGGATTAAAATCAATGAATAACGAAAGCATAACTAATTAAGAACAACAGCAGCAGCAGTACAATGGTACCGGAGGACATTGTAACTCAGGGAACACAACTGCAGTCACATTAAGAAGACCACATTGACAGGCTCCCTCAACCTCCAGACCCCCAGGGGACGATCAGGTCTTAGGACTTACAAAATGCCAGCAGGGCAAACAATGCCCTTGTTGACCTTTCTGCTCTGCTATTGGCCTGGGCCATTTACTATGTCCTCCCCAAGCTGCAGATTCCTCCAGGAACTGATGGCCTGTGGAGCTCTCCATCCCTCACTGGAAGATAATTGTCTGTCCCTTTTTGCACTGAATTTAAAACAAACTGTTTCCTTCTTCCCTTTCATCTGTTCATGCTGATGCTACTTTGATGGACTCTCTTGATAGAGAGTCCTCCACCACAGAATATGATCCTTTGGACTTGATGCAAGTTGCTCTGAAAGCAGAGAAGTATTGAGGAGCGGATAAGAGATCCACTGGCTGTCAGAGTGTCTGCACACTCATTCACCTACTACATTCACCTGTAGATTTCTGCTTGTGAGAACAATTAGTCAAACGAAACCATTAAAAGCTGATTGTTTGGTTTGCAGCTATTCCAATAAGAATCCAACGGAACTGTCGTCAAATTGGCAGCTGTTGAATGACGTGTTTGCTGTGTCTGAGCCTGGCCTGAGAGAAGGAAGGGACAGATCTGGTTCTCTCTTCCAGAGAGAGACCACAGAGCATGGTCAACACAACACTTGGTCCTTTTTTTTCTTTTTCTTTTTTGAGCCAAAGGCATCTCTGTTGCAAGAACTAACAAAATCAGATGGATTTTGATCATTGAAAGAGATTTGTACATCAATTCAATAATTCAGGCTCTCTCATCTTCTAATTATCACTCTCCAACGCTAGCAGATTGTGCAATTCCAGCCTTGCTATATGCAGACAATGTTGTAATTTTGTCGGTCTCCCAGGTGGGAACAAGAAGGGCATTGAGGGCATCGGCTTCCTTTTGCCTTAAAGAACAACTTGTAGTAAATTTTCAAAAAACTAAAGTGCTAGTGTTGCACTACACAGGTTACATAAATAGCAAATAAATGGGGCCCCAATAGAGCAGGTGCGCACTTATAAGTATCTTGGGGTACAGTTCCAGGCTTCCTTATTTTGGAGCGCATGTTTCTCTTATTGGGCAAGGGTGGCCCAACGCAGCTCCACAGCTGTCTTAAGATTCTTCTATTCAGAGGGGGCACATTTTATTCCTGCAGCTTGCAAGGTCTTTCTTGCTAAGGCCATCTTTCAGCTTCTTTATGGTGTTCCAACTTGCATTTTTTCAGTTTAATATCCTGGAACCTGTCCAGTCCAAATTTATAAGAACAATACTCACAGTTCTAAGATGCATCAAGAATGCTGTTTTAGTTAGAGACAGGTTTGGTTTCTGTGGGTGTCAGAGCCTGGTTCTATCTCCTTAATTTTTGCTTGAAATTTATTTTTTTCTCCTGTGGGTGTGGCTCCATTGGTACTCAGAGACTGTTTTAAATCAACCTGGCTAACAAAAGCTAATAGCAAACTCCAGTCCTGAGGACTTTCTTTGGAAAGTCTCTTTCCATTAGCACTTGAAAACATCAGGAATCATCTTAGGTGAGGTGAAATGTAAATCCTGAAGGCAACACGAATGACTGACACAGTGGTAGGCAACATGGATACTTTCCTAGGTGCCCACCTGCTGAGTGACCTTCATTTTTTTAAAGTTGTTTTTTTAAGTAAACAAAATCAAATGTGAAGCTGGACTTCTGGAAAATGTCAAACTCCTGCACCACTTTTATTTCAAAGGAGGACTCTAGAACCCACATTTGCATTCCTTTCCAAGATGCTAGCATGCTGTCAGAGACTATAACTTGGCATCAATATGATAAAATAGGGAAGAATTTTCGAAGATTATTTGCAGCCACTCTACAGTTATGGGCAGGAAAAATGGCATACTTCATGTGATTTCTCCAAAGGAAGAAGACAGTCTCCAATAACTTCTGAAGCCCAAAACTCTCCACCTGTAGCAGCAAGATCACTGCCACCAAAATAGGCTTGGGAGATTTCTCTCCTCAAGGGATGGGCTGGAAGAGTGCTCTGTGTGCACGCGCATGCACACACACACCGCATGAAGATGGACTGAGAGAAGAGGGTGCCAGGAAAGGCAACACATTCACGTACATGCCCTGGCCACCTCTTCACAAAGTAAGTGAACACCACTCCACATAAATTGCCTATCCATTAAAAGTAGTACTAAAACAAATATTGCAGCAAATGGAATGAGACTGTAGGAAATAAATGCAAGGGAGTTTCTTTGTCCAGGGCTAGTTAAAAATCCAGCCATCTGGGGGTTTTTTCTTTCCTTGTCTGTTTAAAATTCTTGGAACCTCAAAAGCTTGTCTTTCTGGAAAACTTTCTCTGGTTTAATAAAAGTATTGCCTTAATTTGTGCCCACAATGCGAGTTCCCCCTCTCTCTTCTTGTTTTTCCACTTCAAGGTGGTTGAAAAACCATCTGGCAGAGCACAGGAGTCAAGGGTTCTATATCTTTTGCCAGAAAGGTAAACACCAAAATGCTTTATCGGTGTTAGTCTGTTCCTTCGTAAAGGAGTTAAGCCTCTCTGGCTTAAGAACTTGAAAACCTTCACTTGACCTGAAAGGAGAGAAGTCCCCTCTGGCCCTCCAAGGAGAAACTGCCAGGGAGAGGAGGGTGCCGGCCCCTGAAAATCCACCCAGGAAGGTCCAGGCAGCGGGCTCACCAGGCCTCGAGCTTGAGTCCTCTTGGGGGGGTCCCCAGACACACCCCCACCCGCCCCCACGGCATCTCTGGACAGGGCTCTTTGGAAAGGTTTGTGGGGAGCCCCTATCGCCTCTGCTCCTTGAAAATCCTAACAAATATATTTTGAACTATTTCAACTCCCCCAAGGTTTCTTCCAGCCTAGTTGCCTTTATTCGTGGTACTACCTAATTCCAGACACGCCCCCACATTTCGTTCTACATTCCTATGATCAGGTCTGCAGATGGAGCTCCAAGGAAATGACTTGGTGCCCTAGGATACTTCACTAAAAGTATAGCCTTCATTTGCATATAAAGACTTGGATAATTCTGAGAATGTGAAAATAATTATTCCTTTTTTTTTTTTTGGCAAAGTTCCATAGGCCTAGGCAGGGCAGCTGTGTCTCCCTAAAGGGCTTTGCCCTGCAGAGGCACTGAGATTCCCCTCAAGGAGGTCTTTCATTCCAAGCCTCTCCCTGGGCACTTCCAGTGCCAAAAGGGGCTTCTGCCCATGCGCAGAAGCTGCATCTGGCCTCTGGAACAACCGGCACGCATTTCTCAGGGGAAAACCCTTCCAGAAAATGGGAAGACTGCTCTCGGCACAGAGTCACTAGCAACCGCCTTCGTAACACTCCAGCTACGTATCAGAACCTGCGCAGAAATGTCCGTCCCAATTTAAGGACCGACTCACCGTGGCCGGTTCCCCTCTGATGACCTCGCAAAGGGCCAGGCCCTAGGTCCTGCTCATATTATCACCGAGGGGGACGGTGTGGGAAGGAACCTGGCCACCTCCGTTTGCCACGCATTAGGGCTTAAATCTGGGCTCAGATTTTGATCCCTCCTGCCTGTCAAATAGCCAACTTCAAACTTACCTCCCATCAGCAAAACCAGGCCGACCCATCTTGTGCCAGGGGCCCATGACCCACACGCCCCTGCTGGGCTTTAACAAGGAGTGGTCCACGGTAGAAAGCGTGAGGCGGCACGACATCGAAAGACAATATGGGAACTATCCCAGATGGACTTAAGACCCGGGGATAGGAGCCCACATGGCACGACACTGCACGAATCATGGGAAAAGCTTTGGAGATGACCTTCTCTCCGTCCTTGTTTGCCAGCTCCCCAAACAGGCATCGTATCCTAGGAATATAACGTATTGTGGGATGGTAGGAACAAGAAAAGGGTTGTAAAACATGTGCTTAATTGTGTTTTTAATTACATTTTACATTTCAGTTTCTGGCTGCTGATGGGCTTTATCAGCTCTGAGTTTATCCACCTTGCACAGAAGGGCTGAATTTACTAATGATTTGCAATTCCTGTACTTCCAGAACCTGTCCTTCCTGTTTCCACCTTAAAAGAGGAAAGTCCATTTCCTAGTGAGTACTTTAATGCTGCTCTTTAGCCAACCAAAATGCAGGACTGAGACTCTCCAGGCTCACAGTCACAAAATGCCCAGAGAAAGACGCAGGAAGAAAGCAGGGGAGGAAAGGGATTGGTTGTTCTTAACACAGCATGTGGGACCAACAAGCGCAGGGCATCAGCTCCATGCCCAGAAAGCAAAAACTGAAGGCGTGAGTGGGGGCAAGGGGGCTTTCCTCCCCCACAACTGATCCACACCGTCCGGTGGAACTCCCACAGAAGCAGATGCAGCAAAGGGGCTGCCATCGTGCAGGGGAAGAGCCCCCTGAGACTCAGGGGAGAAGGCCAAGTCTGAGTGCGAGGCATTCAGCCACGCTCTCCCTCCCAAGACTTTGCCAGCCCCGCAATTCTAGGGTTCGCGTCGGCAAAGGCTGTTGTGCAAACTCAGGATTAGGGTGAAGCACGAACCAGGACCCTGCAGTTGAGCAAACCGTGCCTAGTTGAGCCGGTGACGCAGGAAGGTCCTTTCGCTCCTCCGGCGGCTCCAAGCGCCAACGTGAAATTCACAGGAGAGAAGGACGGGCAACTTTCTGGGCTGGGTTCTCCTTCTCTGGGGCAGGCCCGGGGTCCTGAGATTAGGCTCCCCGGGTCAGCAGGCAATCTTGAAGGCACTGGCCGCAGAAGCACCCTGAATCCTACCGGGGTGGGGTGGGAACGGCTGCCTCGCCCGGGGACCGACCCCCACCTTTGAGCCCGGGACGCGGAGGCTCCCTCTGGGGCTGCCTTCAAGAAACAGCGGAGAACTCCTGCTCGGGGGACGGGATTCCGCAGCCCCCAACTCAGGGCTCCCCGGACCCCGGAGCCCATGCACGGGTTCCCTCCTTCCGTCCTTGAATCCGCCGGGGCGGCCGAGGAGGATGGGAGGTGTGGTCCGGCGGCCGCTCGCTCCGCCCTCCCCGCAAAGCCCAAGCGAAGGGCGAGAGGAAGCGAGCGCTCCGGCGGCTCTCCCCGCGCGGCCGCCGCCCCGATGGGCTTCCTCCAGGCCCTGCTGGCGCTGGCGGGCGCGGCCGTCCTCGCCGCCCTGATCCTGCTGGTGCTGGGAAGCATCTACTTCGAGGCCACCAACTCCGAGCTCCCGGCCGGGCTGGAGCAGCCGGCCGGGCTCCGCGTGATCCACGCCTTCCGCATCGGGACCGCGGTCCTGGTGAGTCGGCGGCGCGGCGCGGGCGCCCAGGCGGCCCCGAGGGAGGCCGCTGCCCGGCCGTTGCCCGACGGAGGGAGGGAGGGCACGCCGCCTCCGGGCCAGGGAGGCTCTCCCGGAGGGCCCCCGTCGCGGAACGGGGCCGGAGCGAGGGGGCGGGGGTGACGAGGAGCTCCCGCCTGCGCCCATCGCTGCCGGGCTGCCAGGCGGGGAACCCCGAGCCTCCCTCCCCGGGTGACTCAGCCAGTCGGGAGATCCCTCCGCAGGAGCCCGGCGGGGCCAAGCCGGGCGTCTCAGGGCGCCCCCTGGAACCAGCCGCTCTCGGGGCAGCGCCGGTCGGCGTCTCCAAGGGCAGCCCCAGGAGAGCGGGCTCTCTGACCCCGGAGACCCTCCCTCGCTAAAGCGAAAGGAATTCACGGCAACGCCTGTCGCGAGGGGAGCAGGCCGTCACGGCCCGCGCGGTTGAAGGGCCCTTCCAGGTACCTGCAGGGCGGGGTGAAGGACGAGGTTTTCGTCTGTTAGTCCCGACCCGTGCCAGGCTGGGCTTCCTACACGTTGCGGCCAGCCCTGCTCAGGAGCGCCTTTGTCTCCGTAGGCCAGATCCTGGGGACCCAACACGGTCCTCTGTGCTGCTCATTTTATTAAGATTTCCCCATTTTTAAATCGCTCTTATTCTAGTGAAAATGCCAGCCAGGTTTGATGAATTGTATGCATCTTTTCTTTGATCAGATCTCTGACAGAGCAGGTAAGTCGTGCCTTATCCTGTTTGCAACACGCAGCTCCTTAGCAATTGACTCAACTTTCCAAATCCATACAGTCCAGAATGCAAGGCAGGATCGTGTGTTTTCCATGAATCAGTCTTAAGGTTTCAATAAGGATATTCAAGAATGGAGGAAGAACTCTCTCTTTCTCACACACACACACACACACAACACACATCATTCCCCTGCCCCACTGAGCTCCAAGGGCATGATGTTTCTGACCCCTGGACTAGACTGCTGTTGGCAGGGGTTTTATCAGCTGCCGGAATCCTGTAAGGAAAGTTTTCAGCTGCCTAACCCCCCTGCTCTGCTCTCCAAAAAGGGAAAGATCTTGGAGAACCTGCACGTCTGCACCCAAATCCAGTTTGTCAGGTTTGTGCGGAGCACGTGGACAGGAAGAAAAGACTCCACGCTGTTTGTCAAAGACACAACATTTAAGCATGTTCCTGTCCGGATCTACCAGCCCAAAGCACCCTCCGCTGGCCGAAGGAGGGGGATCGTGTTCTTCCACGGAGGCGGCTGGATATTTGGCAGCGTGGGTGAGTTGTGTCGGGACTTAAACTTTGCCCAGAGGAGGAATGTGAGGCCCTTCTGATACCGAAAGCTCCTTCTGCATTGGTTTGCTCTTCTTTAGCTTGATGAAAGAGAAACTGCTCCTGCAATTTATTTCAGAGGAAAAGAGACTGGCGGGGCCGGGGAGCATTTTCCAGGAGGGAATGCCACGTCCTCGCCCTTCTTTAGCTCTGAGGTTGTGGCTACGGCTCCCGAGGTCTGTGCGCGAGAGAGAATGTGAAGGGCCTGCCTTTTAGGACACAATCCCCTACGGCCGCCCCCACTTCCGTTCCGCTCCGGAGAAAGGCATCAAGGCAGGACCAGCAGAGCGATGGGGAAAGGCAGAAGAGGGAGGGTGAAAAAGATGACCTAGTGGCATCTCTGGTAGGAAGACAGCAAGAAAACTTCCAGGAATGTGAAAGACAAGTTCACTGTATTTTTCAACTCCAGCACATTTGCAAAAACATATACCAACGTGCATGCGTGCACGCACACACGCACATGCACACGGAGCTTCTTTAGGGTTTCTCAGTTAACACTGGGCACACTTCACAGGTTTATTTCACACGTTTTTCCCCTGTGAACCTGCTGTAATCACAGTTGCCTGAGAAGCCTTGACCTTCATTCGGTGAAACCGTGGCAATCCTCCCATTTTCACGGCCATGGGGGAAGTGCTTGGAGCCTTTAGACCTGCAACTTCTCTCAGGAGCAGCAAGTCCCAGGACTGCTGTCCCCTATACGACTACTCAGAAGGGGCTCCCACCAACCAACACAGCAGGTCATGTTTCTGAGGAGGGGTCTGCGTGTGTGGGGGGGGTTGTTTCTTGATTTTTAACTTATTGCCGATCCAGTCAGCGGATTCAGACTCAGTTGGGATCCTTCAAGTGATCCTATTTCAGTCAGTTCAGATCTCCTGATTGGATTTGGATTTCAGAACTGAATTGTCAAACTGATCCAACTCAGAAAATGGGTCAGATTCAGAAAAAAGGGTTTTCTGTACATTGGATCAATTTGGAAGCAACCAGTTTGATTCATCAAACTGATCCAAGAGAGAGGCTTCAGTTCAGAGTCAGCCTGATCGCTTCAAAATGAACCTCCGAATCCAAGAAGGATTCGCTGCCAGCCGAGCCTACAGCCAGGGGTTTTCCTCTGCTTTCCTGCCTTCCAATCTTTTGCTCAGTACTTTTCTCTCCTTTTCTGCATTTTGCTCACCCTCGGGATGAGGCTGTAGATACACGAGCTTGTCAACAAAATATACTGCATTCATACCCATAAGGCACTGACCACGTGCAGTTTTTGGCTTGTTTCTCAGAGGATCTCCATGAAATATTTTTGGGTTGCATTTGGGAGATGTATGATGCAATGTTGGCAAGCGCTGTCTTCCCAGTCAGTCAGATGCCGGGGAAATATCTGTTTTTCAGGAAGCCATGAACATATCTGCAGCTATTTTGCCAGAGAAAGTGACTCGGTGGTGGTGTCTGTGGAGTAAGTAATTCCAAATGGGTTTTGTAGCCCTATCGCAATCATCTTGGAGACATCAGAGTTCAGGGAAGGCAGCCAAAGAGAATGAGCTGCCATTTCATCAGCTTTGCAAGGCTAGGGCATCCCACCAACCTCCCTAGGCCTGCATGTTTCCCCCCCAAACCTTGGGTGAGGCTCCCCCAACTGTCCCAAATCCTGTTCTTCCAGATGATGTAAAGGAAAGCAGAAGGGGAGTAATCTTATTATCCTTAATTAGTATAAGCTAAAGGAAATGGGGCCAGGCTCCATCTCAAAGGCATCCCAGTTGCCCTAAAGAAGAGATTAAAGTCACAGAACTCTAAAGCTGCCTTTCCCTTCCTGACCACTTAGGATACGGGCTGGGGACCCAAATACCCCTGGGCATCCGGAGAGTGCCACGGCTGGGGAAGGCAGAGGGGAAGCAGCCCATATTGGTGGTCGTGCCTTGCATAGGACAACCTTGTACTTGGTTAATAAAGCCAAGAGTCAAAGACAGGAGGCTTAATGAAGCAAGAAGCACTTAGCTAGGCTAAGAGCTGGTAGACAGATAGCACTCCAGCAACAGACCTTCTGAAATGGAAGGTTTTCAAAGTGGTGTTCTCAGTCTGGGGTCAGCTACCCAGATCGTCTGGGAAAATTCCTATCCATGACTTCTGTTCCCCAAGATGTCTGTTTCTCAAGCGAGTACTCTCTTCTCTAGCCATTCAAGGAGCTTATATTGACCTCGCACCTTGCACGTTCAATGCCTAAGCTGAATCTTGGGGAGCTTTCTGCATCTTGATGGAGAAGATAAAAATCTTCCTCTTGTTTATACTGATTTCCTCTATTTCAGGTACCGCTTGGCTCCTGAGCACAGACATCCTACCCAGTTAAATGATTGCCTTGCTGCTACCACACACTTTCTGAAGGTTGCAGGAGACTTTGGGGTGGACAGCACCCGTGTCATCATTGCTGGAAATGATGTGGGTGGAAATCTTGCTGCCAGAGTTTGCCAAGTCATAGCAAGTGGATTGGGCCCCACAAAGGTACATGCTCAGATCCTCATCTGCCCCATCCTCCAAGCTGTAGACTTCAACCTGCCTTCCTACCAGCAGAACCGAGCTGTGCCTGTTTTGTTCAGAGAACGGGCTGCTTTCTATATGCTGCAGTATTTGATGGGAGAAGCTTTGCTCCTGGAAGAAGTCTTGGAAGGTTCCCACATCCCAATGAATTTAAAATTGCAGTATAGGAAGTGGCTGAGTGCAGATCACCTCCAGAAAGAATTTAAGGCCAGGGGTTATAAACCTACCGTCTTCGTTTCTTCCAAAGATGAAGTCTATGAAGCAGTTAAGGGCCTGACTTTGCCAGAATGTTCACCACTTTTGGTGGAAGATGACGTTCTTTGTTTGCTTCCTGAGACATTCATTTTGACCTGTGAATATGATGTCTTAAGAGATGACGGTTTGCTCTACAAGAAACGCTTGGAAGACAAAGGCATCCTGGTGACTTGGCGCCACATTGCAAATGGATTCCATGGGATTATAAACTTTTTTGATAGAGGCTGGTTCAGTTTTCCGTCTGGGAAAAAGGGAATGGATGATATTGTCAGCTTCATTAAACGCTTATAAAATAACAAGAGTAACAACAGCAACAACAACATCCCTTAGATCTTGATATTTATGATATGTTTGGTTATGAACCACCCAGGGTCCTTGTGGGGGAGTTGGGCGGTGATATAAATTTGATTTATAAATAAATAAATAAATATTCAGTCAGGACATAGAAAACATACATTTGTCATGAATTCAGTCCAGTTAGGACCAGCCTGAGCACAAAGCACTGAATTACTTTGGCGTTTTAGTAGTGACCAAGCAGAGACACCCTCTGGCATTTCCTCCTCCTCGTCTTCGTTGGATGTGATGCCAAAGCCCTTGCTTTCAACGCTTCCCGCAAAGGAGGGGAGAATTTTGGTGGCGTTCTCTTGGGTGGAGTGTGGGGCTTTCATACTTGCTTCATAACGTGGTGGCCAAGAGATGCGGCTATGTTGTATTTTCTTACGATGCTGGATTCAGTGTCTGCTGTTTTAATGGATTACTCTAAATTAGTAGTTCATTGTGGTATCGTAAACAGACTTACATGGCATTTATTTTGTTTTATTTGCATGCTGACTTATTTGGAGATTGAATAATAAATGTTAGAAACAACATTATGGAAACCAGCCCATGCAGATTTGTGTGCTACAATTCAGGAATAAAATATAACTAACTTGCTCTATTATATTACCACAGCAACTTAGTTTTGTGCATAATCCTTTTGCAAAGAAGACACCCAACCAAATTTAGGTTCGATAAAAGCTGGAAAGCTTTACAAAGAATCTATGGGGAGGGGCGTTGCTTTTAGCTTCTGCATATTAAATGCCGCGCTCACCACACATGGAAGAGGCGCACCAAATCAGTGGTACTTTAATTTACAAGTTAACCTATCCTACTGATTTTCACCTAGACTTTACAGAGAACTAGAAGCATGCCCCGGCGAGAGCCCTGAATTCCGCAGAATCGGCACACTGATTGCATCATGCGGAATCTCTCACTGCCATGTCACAGGAGGGTAACCATGGGAACGGACAACAATAGTGACTTAGGTGAAGAAACGCCGTGGGTTCAACTCCAACTCTAGTTCCAGAGAGCAGCACCCAGAACCTTTTCCGGCAGCTCTCCTACTTTGGCAAAGTAGGAGAAAGTGGGGGGAATATGTTTACTCCATATAGAGATGTTCAGGAATGCACCCTTCCCAGCTGGAAGATTCAGCCAAATTATTCAACTAAAGTGCTGATCGGAAACTGGGTAGAGGAGAGGAGGAGGGTAAGAAAGCCTGGTAGGCAGAGGAAATCGGGGTCCGTGGACTCCTGAAGGGAGAGTCCAGGGCTGAGAAACTGGGTGATCTCAACTTATTTCAGTGACGGCTGTTTATTTGGATTGTTTCAGTTCGGCTGCAATAATGAGGGGACCGGTCAAAGCACCTACAGACAAGATTTTGTTAATTTCCCAACCGGGACACCGGACCGAACTGTGATGCGGGGGCTTATGAAGCGGTTGGAAGTGAGTAACGGGAATCCTCGTTTGAGTCTGCGGCCTCAACTGTTCAGGATGTTTTAGGTCCACTTCCTGACTGAACTGGTCAAGGTGTGTGATGCTGCCAGCTGGGGGAGAGCCTGTGTTGATGCCATCTCTGTCACACTGACCCGCTGCATCCTGGCTGCATTCGCACCGCTTACTTAACCGTGTCAGAGAACAGAATCATTTTCTGGGTCTGCGCAATATGCTAAACCCTAAACTAGCCCAAAGGCTGGGCTACATGCCAAGAAAAGTCACCCCAAGCCAACCAAGACTAAAGCAAACCAGGCGTAGCAGTGTTCGTCACTATGTCCGCCACTGTCCTAGCGAACGATGTTTTGTGAATACAGCCTTGATGGGCAGGGCAACTGGTCCCGAGCACTCCACCTTCCTCCTCGGGCGAGCAGGGGCTCGTGCTTGAGTTGCAGCCCCTGGACCTGCCGTGGCTCTCTTCAGGTAGGCCATCCAGTTTTGGCTGTACGCTTTTCCCGAATTCTCAACACACATTTGACTCGGGGTTCTGCCCTCCGCAGTCCAAAGTCCTTATCTACTGGTCCCAATTCACCTCATAATCCCAGCCACCCCCAGGCATGATGGGAGGGGGACCTGCGGCCCTCCTGCTCCTCCGTCAGGCCCAAAGAAAAGAAAGGCCCACCTTAAGATGCTTCTTGTTGCATCTTAGGGCCTGCCAAGGAAATACATCTTGACCCATTCTGAGGAGGCAAAACATCAGCACCTGGTCTCGCTGTACGACGATCAATACAACAGACACGGCTGTAACTCCCTGCTGCCACCGCTCCGCAAATGGAATCGGCACAAAATGGCATGGACTCCGGAGAAAACAGACTATCCCCTTGTTGGTAGGTCCTGGGATGAGGCAGGACAACCTGGTGGGGGACGGGGGTAGTGGGCGTCTGATCTAGAAGGCTAGGCAGCCTTTGGAAGGGTGTCGAGGAACGCATGTTGAGTCTGCAAGACCAGCATGTGGACATTTACTTGTTAGCTGTGATGGGACAAAAGGGAATTAAAGCAGAAACTAGGGGTCTCCAAAAAAAAAAAAATGTGTGTCCAGATTCTTGCTGGGTATAGTTAGGGCTACCAGATCTGGGTTGAAAAATCTGTATCTACAGACACTGTTGACACTGCTACCACCCAACGGCCACCTGGATTCTTGCAGACCCGATACGGTAGTCCTAGAGATGGGGTCATCTAGCCCCCCAGGAACCAAAAGACTGCCCCCTCATCCAGAGGGCATCAGGTGGGAGGAAGGCTCTTTTAGAGGCTCCCACATATAGGAGGAAAGCGCTACCGCCTTGCTTCAGTCTCAGCAGCTTAAAGGTCAACTGCCTCAGTTTCTCTATCACTACTCAAATTCCTGGTAAAACTATCCTGAATTATTAAGTGAAAGCCTTGTTTCTCCTTCCGTTTCCTTCCCTCTTCCGCCGCCTCCACTTTTATTTTACTTTCCCCTTTTTTTCCTTCCTCCTCCTCCCCCTCCGTATGATTTCCAAAATAATGTCCTTTTCAGAGCCTCCAACCAACTATGGGCTTTTGGAGCACTTGATGAAAAAATGGAGTCAGAAAGAGCCAGGGGTGATGAACAGCAGCTACAGCATTTCCTACCACAAGCCTCCCATCTCGGCTTACACCCCTCGCCAGCGGCCCAACACCAGGCGCATCATGGAGGAGAGCCGCAAGCAGTGGCTCCCCAGAAACCTTGACGCGCCTGCGTGAAAAGGGCAGAACGCCCCACCCTCCCTGCGGAGGTGAATGGAAGGCGGCACCGTGACACGTTACCAAACAACCAGTTAACGATGTTTTTCTAAGAGTAAAGCTCAGCGGAAGCATCGTCGACCGCTTCTTGCAGGAATAAAGAGGCGGTGGGAATTTTATGGTGAGGAAATGGGAGCCGAAGAAAACCAAATCTTACTGCACTCTTGCATTAAATTGCACCAACAGTGGAAGATGCAAGGAGGAGTTTGAAGCGCTGGCCAGTGTTTATGCTCCAGTTCCAGATTTAATTTTAGAAGCCTTCCTAGCTCAATCACAATTCCAGAGGCATAGAAAATGGAATACGTAAAAGCCTTGCATGGATTTCCACTGAAAACTGCCTCCTGCACATGACTTGGCTTCATGAAACCTTGACACAACGTTGGTTTTAGCTCTACACATCACTGGAGCTTGCTGGAAATAGACAATAAAGATGCTGGAGGCACAAATGAAATGTCATGGTTTTGTTTCCAGAGGGAGGGCACGTTGTTTGGATCGGATTAAGATGGATCAGGACGGTCAAGAAGCAACGCTGGCTGCCGGGTCCTGTCTCCGGGTCTGGAGGCCGCAGGGGTCTGGACGGGAGCACGGGCTTCAGCTCAGTCCTAGCGAGACTGAGCGGCTTTGGGCTTGGGTGCCTGCCGGTCCCGGGGACCTGCCACCTTTGGTTCCGGATGCGGCGGCACTGCCACAAACAGACCCAGTGTGCAATCTGGAGGTTCTCTGCTCAAAGAGCAGGTGGCAGCTGTGGCCAGCTGCACCCATTCCTGGGCCGGGAGGCGCTACTCACAGTCACTCATGCCCTGGTCACCTCTCGAATGGATTACTGTAACACGCTTTAGATGGGGCTGCCCCTGAAGAGCACCTGGAAGTTGCAGCTGGTACAGAATGTGGCGGCGCAGGCAGTTTCTTGCGCTCCTCGATCAGCGCACGTTACACCTCTGCTCCACGAGCTGCGCTGGTCGCCAGCTGGCTCCCGGGTTCAGTTCAAGATGCCGGTCGTGACTGATAAAGCCTTACTCCGCATGGGGCCAGGTGGTTTGAGGGACCGCCTCTCCCTGGTTCCATCTGCCTGCCCCATCGGGACCAGCAGGAGAGGCATGTTACGTGGCATCTGGCAGGACCCAGGAAGAGCGCCTTTTCTTTTCTTCTTTCTTTTCCCCAACCACTGAAAGGAATAGCGCGGTTGTGACTGAGCTTTTTTGAGCTCAGGACCACACCGGGCACTCTGGAGGATGTGGTTGGGATCTGGAAGCCAGAGGGAAAATGGCAAAATATCAGCAACACGGCTCTTCCTCTTGCAAGCCCGAGAGGCAATTTTTGACGACAACATCCCTGCAGAGATGCTCCCAAAGAGAACCAACTGCCCTGTCTCCCAGCCTGACCCCCCCAGAGAGGATGCCCAGCTGTTTCTGGGCCAAAGGCTGCCCCTGATGCACGAGCAGGATGCTGGAAATGACTTCCATCACGGGGACAGGGCAAGGAAAAGCAAACAGGCGGAACAAAAACCCTTCTAGCCAGCCCAGGGATCACTCAGTAGGGTTACTCCCCATGTCGTTAATACTCACAGCTCAGCAGCAAGGTGTGGAAGGGCCCTAGTGAGGCACCCCAAGGCTCCTTGGGACTCAACCCCTCATCTGCCACTCAGTATGGCTGTAGCTCTTTAAAAAATGCGTCTAAGAGGGAGAGAGGGAGAGAAAGGCAAGCAGGTGGCAGGAAACTCCCTTCTGTCTTTGGGGACAGGAGCAGATGTCCCTGGAAGAAGGAAGCGCAAGGAATTCTGTTCGCTTACGGATCTCTGAGGGTCCTATCCTACCTTCTTCCCTTCTGGGACTCCAGGCAGCTCTCCTTTCAGCCCCACAACCACCTACGGACTTTTTGCGGCTGAGGGGGATGTGAACCTGGGTCTCCCAATCCTAAAGCGGCCCCTTTGCTGCTCTGCCTCATGGCCCCCCGAGATGTCTGTCACCATGGCTCCCGTTTGCCCCAGTGCCTTGACTGGGTATATTTGTCCTGGGAGGGAGGAGCAGTGTCACCGCTGCCTTCTTCCCTCGCCCGCCCCAAGTTTCCCTAGGCTAAGCACCAGGAAATAAATCTGGCAGCGCCCGGTTTTGGAGACCTGACGATGGGCAACGTGTGCCTGCCGCTTGGGGCTAGGAGACCCATCCCGAGCTTCAGGAGATCTGGCACGAGCGCAGAGGAATGGGCAGTAAGCAGCACAACACACGACTCTTTCCTTTCACATCTGCTGGGACTCCGCAGTTTTATCAGCCGGCCCAACGGTACTTCTTCAAACGGTACTTCAGGTACTTCTGAGTACCTGAGAGGTCAGGTAAGATGGCAACGTGGCTGTAGCCTTTGTAATGAGCTCCTCTAATAAGCTCCTTTCATCTTTATTTTATATACATTTTCAACTCGCCCCTCAATATCAGACAGTTCGTTTTTCTTCTACGGAGCCTTCTCTGCCTATCTGTACTCTATTTATACTGCATATCTTCCGACATGGGGAAAAGGAAGATGCGACAAAGGACGCCCTCTGCAACGCAGCCCTCTCCTGAGCCACTGAAACAACAGAAGTTGGACAGATTCGTCACAAGTAAGCGAACTTCTCCAGTAAATAATGCTTCCCCATTTCATTTACTGAACAGATATGACCCCTTAGAGTGGGACTCACAGGCTGAGGTAGAGAGTCAGCAACCGTTGCAGCTTGCTTCATCTCTGACAGAAAATGCTCCCTCCCCACAGGCTGCCGCTGTTTGCTCAGTTGCCGAACAACAAAATCAGGAAGGAGCCTCAGACCTCAAAAGCTTGAAAAATCAAAATACATTAGAATTTATAACCAGGCAGAGTCTATTGACGGCACAGACTGTTCTTTCAATCTTTGATTTACTGACTACGATTAAAAATCAAGTTGACTCTCTAAAAGATTCCTTTGTGGAATTTGTTAAGAATCCTTTAAACCAAGCCGAGTGCTCTGATATATCTAAGGAGTTATACCCACATTGCTCCTCGCAATCAGGCAGCAGAGGAAGGGAAGTGTCAGCCTTTGAAGTTAACCCTTCATCAGGGGTTGACAGGAAAGACAAGGAAAAGACAAACAATTGTGTACGACTAGGTGAAAAGGGCGAAAAGCCTGCATGAGGCAAAGGCTATTTACAAACCAGTAAGATAGCTCTCCAAACACAACTTTGCACAACTTCGTGTTGTCCGCCAGTTATGCCCTTTCCTGGACCGAGAGGCCCTTCGAACAGTCACTCATGCCCTGGTCATCTCCCATATAGACTATTGTAATGCGCTGTACATGGGGCTACCCTTGAAGAGTATCCGGAAGCTTCAGCTGGTCCAGAATGCAGCCGCGCGGGCGATCTTAGGTGCCTCAAGATCGGCACATATAACACCTTTGCTCCGTGAGCTGCATTGGGTGCCAGTTTGCTTCCGGGTCCAATTCAAGGTGCTGGTTATCACCTTTAAAGCCCTACATGGCACGGGGCCAGGTTACCTGAGGGACCGTCTCATCCCCGTTACATCAACCTGTCCCACCCAGTCATGTAGTCATGCGTCTGTAAGAGAATTTCATCTGACAGGGTCCAGGAGGTGAGCCTTCTCTGCAGCAGCCCCTGCCCTTTGGAACACTCTTCCCCCAGAAGTGAGGTTGGCCCCTCCCTTTTAGACGTCAGAAAAAAACTGAAGACCTGGTTCTGCCATTATGCATGGGTGGGGATGGGAATAGTCGGTTTTGGGCGTGGCTGGTTCCCTAGTCTTACCTTTGAGCAATATTATCTGGTCACAGGCTGAAATAATATCACCATCTGTGAGAACTAGAGCGGAAATAGTTAAGCGCGTACTCTTATCCCCAGAACAAAGAGGAAGAGATAAGAGGATGAGACTGGCACCTCCCTGAGGAATGCAGGATGTTTGTGGGGTGACTCTGGGAATTGCTTTCACTCTGAGAAGATTTCTGTAACGGGACTGAAGCCAATAAACCATGCTGAATTGAATCTGTACTGTCTCCTGGAGTTTCCTGAGCTAATCCTGACATCACCTTTTGGATTTTATTGTATGTAATACTTGTATTTTATATTTGTATTATTTATGTTTGTAATGATTTTAAATTGTTTTGTTGTAAACCACCCAGAGTCCCTCCTTGTGGGGGAGTTGGGCGGTGATATAAATTTGACATATAAATAAATAAATAAATATAAATAAACTTAATGGAATAAACAGAGGCAAATGGGAGACAAAAAGAGCTGTCTCCCAATCACTAAGTCAGTTATTACAATGTGAGAAACAATTTGTGGATTTGCAAAGGATAGATTGGCTACCAGCCAGAGGCAGCTACAAACGGGTCTTGTTGACATTTGGACAAGCAGAGATACCTAGTATGCTCTTTAAAACTTTTTCTGAGTACATTTTCAATATTCCCAGCTCGTGTCTTCCATTCAGAGGAAGTTAGTCCTCTCATAACCCAGCGCAGCCAAGAGAGTATTAGAACTTTAACTCATAGCAGAAATACTCCCTTAGATAAACTCAAGGACACTTCACCAACAGAGTCTATGTCAAGGAATAATGACAGCAAACAGTCTTCCCACCCCGCACAACTCAACTGCCTCCTGACTTACTAGAAGAAAGCTTAATTAACTCTTTCAGTGCCCTACCAGATAATAGACAAGCTGACATTCTCAAGAGATTAGATCGCAGGATGAAAACTTCCAACCTGGACAGCAATGTGAATGCGTTGATGGGAAAGAGCGACCCCCCCTGCAGGCAGAAAGCTCTCATTAAGAACCAAGAATTACAAAACTCAGACATAATATCTGACATAAAGGATTTTCCAGTCCACACTGCAAGATTCAATACTCCCGGAAGCAATTGGAAGCATCCAAATCAAAAACCATTACAGTTACCCAGATTCACGAGCGACCCCTTGGATCTTTAGAAGATGGGGATATGGGTGGGACCCAGTTGGGTCACAAAGAGGGTTCATCTAGTTCAAGGATATCAGTGCACATGGCTTGACGGTATGTGGACCAGCACAAGATAAATCCCCTAAAAATCATCTTGTGGAATATAGCTGGATGGTATCGCAACAAAGGCCTTAATTATATAGATCACCTGTTAGACATGGGCGTACTCTTGTTGCAGGAAACATGGACAGCCAACGATCTCTTCTACAATGGATACCACTTGTACAAGATGGAAGCCACTGCTGGCAGAGGGACAGGACGGATGAAAGGCGGGTTGGGTATCCTTATTTCCACCGCTCTGAGAGTAGGACATAGATCCATTCCTTCACTAAACCAAATGGCTATGGCTGTACTTTTGGATTTGGATAATATTTCACTGTTAATTATTAATGTATACCTCCCGCCAACACAAAGAAGAGTTGAAACTGACGCAATCTGGTCAGATTTAGAGCAGTACGTTGACAACCTCCTTTTGGAATACCCCAGCATCATGGTACTCCTCGGGGGTGATTTTAATGCCAGGCTAGGCTCTGATGACCACACACTGTTTTCTAAATTCCATCAGTACCCACCAACCCAGGCTCTCAATCCACCTTGTACCACTCTTTCACGACTCTCCAAAGATAAAAGATCCAACTACGCTGGGCTTTGTCTCGCTACATTTGCAAATAAGTCTGATCTATTTATACTAAATGGCTCAATTAAAAGTGAACTTTCATTCATGGCTGGGACCAGGAAAAGTACCATTGACCGCATGTTACTCCCTACCAATTTAGCACCTTTGGTGGAGACCTTTAAGGTGCTACCGCACCTAGAAAATGACCACCTCCCATTCTGTCTACATCTGAAGACCTCTACCAGCCAGATGCGTCTGGAGACACATTTCACCCCGTAATCGTCCCAGCAGGACAAGTAAGTTGTCGTGCCTGATGGACTCTGCAACTTGATCAAAAGGTGAAGAAGACATTGGCGGAGGACAATTTAAAAACAATTCGACTGTCGATTACATCTCCTAATACTATGCAAGACCCACTGATTCTGTATAAAAATTTAATACAAAAATTACAATCACTTCTGACTTGTTCGTCTAACTCCTCCACCAAAAGGCATGTGACTTTCTCCAAGACATGGTTTGACAAGGACTGTGTTGAAGCTAAGAAAGCCCTTATTTCAGCTTTTCAGTCGTATAAAGCTGAGACAGAGAATAGCAACAACACTAATATAAAGTCCCTTGAACATCTCCTTGCCATCAAAAAACAGTATAAGCGACTGGTGGCTGATAAGCAGCAGCAAGATAGGAAAACCACTTGGGAACGACTTATCGATGCCGCAAAATTGAAGAACTTCGCGCCCTTCTGGCAACTACTGTCCCATCAGACGGCTGGATCCTCTACTAGCTTAGACTCTCACATATCGCCTGAGGTTTGGGAATACCGCTTTCAGAAGATGTACGAGGATCCCAATAATGAGATGTCGACACAAATGAACGAAGGCTTAACTGAGTGGCCTCCAGTATTGACGGCTGAAATCAAGTCTCTTATTGGACGACTCAGAAAAGGGAAGGCTCCGGGGATGGATTTCATTCCAGCAGAAGCATTAAAAAAGAATGTAGAACAGTGGACCCCAATTTTAGCATCGCTTTTTACCTATATTGATAATACGGGACAAATCCCAGAGGACTGGGGCTTGCCTATTATAGTCCCGATTTTTAAAAAAGGGAAGATAGATGACCCTGCAAATTACAGGCCTATTAAACTAAACTAAACTAAACTAAACTAAACTAAACTAAACTAAACTAAACTAAACTAAACTAAACTAAACTAAACTAAACTAAACTAAACTAAACTAAACATAATTAGCAAGCTGAATGCTAGACATCTTCACGGAAAACTTGATTGGTTGGACCAGGGAAATTTGATAGCAGATGAGCAGGCTGGCTTCAGAGAGGGTAGAGGAACGACTGAACAATGTTTCGTTCTCCAGCATCTGATTGAAAAATATTGTACCAACAAGATAACATCATTGTATGCTGCATTTATAGACCTAAAGGCAGCTTTCAACTCTGTATCTAGGACCAAGTTGCGGGAGGAGCTGGAAGCTGCTTCAGTAGACAGCAGGCTCCTCCATTTAATTCGTGCTCTATGTTCCAGTACGGTCCTTAAGGTCAGCTGTAACAGGCAAGGATCCCTTTCAAAGCCAGTTAAAGTACAAAAGGGGGTGAAACAGGGTTGCATTCTGGCTCCTCTGCTTTTCAACTTTTATATTAATGATATGGTAAGATGCCTAAATCACCCGGATTTTCACACACACCCCAAATTAGGGGACCGAAGTATTGCCTTGCTGCTTTACGCAGACAATGTGGTTATACTCTCCAGGACATCTATAGGCCTTAACAGAGCTTTGAGAACTCTGGCCCGATACTGTACTAACAATCAGCTGGAAATAAATTATCAGAAAACCAAGATTGTAGCCTTCGCTAAAAGGCCGAAATTCCGTCCCTGGGATATAAACGGACACAGAATAGAACAAGTGACTAGCTTCAAGCATTTAGGTGTAGTTATGCACACTACGGGATCGAGGAAAGCCCACTGTGATTATGCTGATGATTCTGGACAAAGATCAGCGAATGCCATCCTAAAATTCTTCCAGTGCAAAGGAGGGTATCATGTACCAACAGCTCTTAAACTCTCCCAGGCTAATCTGTTAGCCCAGCTCCTTTACGGGTCTTTCATTGGCTCTCCAACTTCAGGTCTTACATCCCTGGGAAGAGCCCAATCCAAACTGATCAGAGTGGCCCTCCAAATGCCCAGATGTGTGCCAAATGCTTATCTTCGACTGGAAGCAGGTGTGGTAAAAGTTGAGGCAAGAGTTCACCTGGCTTCCCTGAACCTTTGGCTAAAGCTCAAGTGTTATCCTCACGGTTTAGTGCCACTTATCTTTCAAGATAATTTCCTGGATCTTCCTGGAAAAAGGACATCGAACTTAGTCCCTCAAAGCTAGGATTTTCCACGACTCTGATTCTGAGGATGGAATATGGACAGGCCAAATTGGCCTTGAAGCAAAGGACAAAAGACACAGAGCGCCAAGCGGATTTAGGGAAGGCTCCTTACTTCCTATCCCCAGTGGACAGTAGATTTATCATCACTGCTGCTAATTACCTTACTCAGCTTGAAATTCCTAGTCATCGGAAAGCTTCTTCCTTAGCCCGAAGCCATGCTCTCCCCTCTGCAGCGCTGGATGGCAGATATGAGCAAATCCCATTCGCGGCAAGGCGGTGCTCTTGTGACATTGGAGAGGTAGAAACTACAGACCACGTTCTTCTTCATTGTCCTCTTTATAAAGAGCTCCAGAGTAAATTCATTTTACCCTTCATCAACAAATATCCTGGGTGTAAAGATACAGACTATAGGCAAATGCTACTCATAGATGAACAGCCAACTGTTACAGCACAGGTAGCCAGGTTCTGCACAGCTGCAGTGAAGATCCATCAGACGACGAAGGGAAAATTGCAGCAACATACCCTTGTAATAACTTTATATATTATATTTACTTTTACTCTTATATATGCTTATAACCCACAAAATACTAGTTATTATAATATAAATTAATAAGATTGTATTTAATTTTGATTAAGGAGCTCATTTAGATTGTGATATAAATGCATTTTAATACTAACTGGAACTTGTAATTTTAAATCTATTTGATTTTAGTTGGTTTATCACTTTTTAGACTCAAGGTGTATGCTTTTATAGAATTGCTGCTTGTACTGGTCGGTGACCATAATAAAATTTATTGATATTGATACTGAGTACCTGGATGAGTCCTTCCCCAGCTCCCAGAACCCCCAGCCGCCCGAGATGTCCCAAGACCCCCAGAAGGGAAGGAAAGCTGCCTCGGAGGCCCCAAACAATTCTTTAGGCTGCAAAGTGGTCTCCCTTTGGAAGGAAGCCGTGTGGGACTGCCAGGAAAACAGGAGGGCCCAGGGCACGGACAGCGGGGCACATTACCACGCATGAGTTGAAGAGAGCTCAAAAAGGCTGTCCGTTCCCGTGCCTCACATTCAAATGGTTTCTCTGAGAACCAGGAGAACGTCATGCTGGTTGCAGTCATTTTTACACCAAAACATCACAGGACGTAGCTTTTCACAGATTAGAAATATACTGCATTTGTCACAGCCATGGCACTACATTTTAGCTCTAGAGAAAAATACTCTTTTAGAATCTGAACTGTCATGGAATAATCTCTGTCCTCATCACCCACCACAACTCGACCCCTGGCTTTCCTCCACTTGTCCTCTTGTGCAGGGAACTAAGAATGTCCCCCTGCAGCTGGCAGAGTCAATGGGGAAAAAACAGCCTTGAAACCCGAAGTCTGTTTTGGATGTTGCTCTGCCTAGATTAAGCCACAGAATACGCCACACTGGTGTTTAACACTAGCTACCGCTGAAAACAAAGGGATCTGCTGAAATACCCAACCCCCCAACTGGTCCTTTGAGGCCCAGATTCCCAGTCTGCAGCGCACCAAAAATCCCTCAGAGGAACCCGACCCAACCCCTCTCCTTGATGAGCACTGTTCAAAGTATATTGGAGGGGGGACTCCTCAGGAAGGGAAAGGATGATGTCCAGACGCTCCCATCTGTGGAATCCCTGGGATCCACCTGAGCGGCTCTTGCCGATCTGCTAGGCGTCCATAAAGGTCCACAGCAGATATTTCCACATCCCAGGGTTCCCAGATGCGGGCTTGTGCACACCCCACCTCCCAAACTCTACTTATCCCAGGTTCCAGTGTGGGATAAGGTTAAGCAGGATGCCGGCTTTCCTGACACGGTACTCGGGCCTTTTGACGCTTGTCTTTTCCTATTCACTTGGGAAGGAGAAGAAGAAGAAGGGCGTTTTCCACTGAGCGACTAACGGATGTTTGCGTTCTTGAAGGCTTCGGTTCCTGAAGGTCCGTTGGAAGCCCGCTGCTCTCAGCACACAAGGGAGCCGAAGCGGACATCTGTGCAATCCTCCTCGTGACTCACCAGTGCAAGCAGCCACAGTGAAAGCCCCGCGTCTCGTCTCCACCACAGATTTATCAGCCAATTTGTTTCCATTTCAGTCTGTGTGCCTGAGGAGACAGATTCACGTGCTGGCGGATTTACACAGAAGTTTAGCTGCCTTTCAAACTAGCGTAACCTGCTCAATAAAGCATTTAGGATGGTATCATGATTAAGACTTCCCCTTCATGGAAAAGGGGAAAATGGGAAGCCGAGCTGGAGAAGTGCTTCTCCAAGGAAAGGCTGGGCATTCAGACCCCCGACCCACTTAGAGCTGAGGTAAGTGCAAGTATCACACTCTCAAAAATTTGACCAAATGCTCTTCTCTTTTGGAGAAACAAAGAACCAGCACCATTTCTTTTCCATGAGAATGAATGAAAGTTATTCCCAAAACAGAGAAGAAGAAAATGACGGTCACCCAGCCATTTCAGGCAGTCTGTCTGGCTCGCATCCTTCTGCTCCTGTTGGCTGAACAATACAGGAGACGTTCCAAGAAGTTCTTCCACCTGCAGTAGATGTCCCAGGCAGGGCGGACGCAGCTGATGCCGCCAAGGCAAGGGCTCGGTCTGCTCACCCAGGGCATGCCAAACCAAAAGAGGTGGGATGGCTGTGTCCCGAGGCAAGTTGGCTGCCAAGGCCAGCATGGCAGTGCGCGGATGGCTTGGTGTCTTGGACTCCACTGCAAGGAAGGGCCCTTCTTCAGACAGCAAGCAGGCAGCGTTCCCTGAGAGGAACTGGAGAAGTGAAAGCAGCAGTGGATGAAGCCCACATCCTGAGTTACGTGGGCCTCTCTCCTTTGGATCGTAGGAGATTTGTCCAGATGGATTTCCTGCTGATTTGCAGCTGTCTGTTCACTAAATTACATCACAGAGAGACTATTTAAAATGCACAACCAGTCTGCCTCCTGCTTCTCTGTTTCTTCTTGCCTTCTGAGAGACGGTCACTTGTAACCACTGGAGTGGATCCCAAGTGCTCCTGGGGAAAGTTGCCTTTTCCCCAGGAAGCATATTTCAATCCCACTGGAGAAACTCCAGGTCAGCCTGTGGAAGTGGCATTGTAAAGCTGTAGGGCTGAGTTGCCCTTTTTAACAAGCGGTGGCCCTTCCCCTCATCTGAACACAGAAGGCAGGTGCAGGTACAGGTAGAGGGTAGGCGGCTCAGTCTTCTTCATCCTCTTCTTCATCGTCTTTGCTGGGCGCACACCGCTGGAAGCAGTTCACAAGCAGCGCCAGGACAAAGCTAGAAATGATTGCAGCGATGGAGACGGCTGCCCCAGAGAAGATGATGATCAGAAGGTCCACCAGGGACAACCTGAATTTGCAATCCCTAAAACTGGCTTCTGTTAATTCACTGAGGAAGATGGAGTTGCCCTCCATGGGGACAGTGCACTGGATTTCACTGAGACCTGCACAGTATGAGGGAGAGAGGGAGGGAAAAGGGGGGGAACAGAGTAGTGTTGCTTTACTTTTAGGACTATTATTCTCAGCTTTCCCATCCAAAATACTGCTAAGCAGAGCTCAGAACTAGATAAAAACATGTCATTGGAGTAATGCTGCTTAGTGTTTGGAGAACTCTGCTCATCAGTGGAAGAGAATTCCTGCCTCTTTTTCTCTCTGAAAAAGATCGGTTTCCCAAATAATTTAGAGAGCAACCAAACTGGGAGCATAGCAGCATGGCGGTTAAAGTGCTCTGAGCTTTGGATAAGTGATGAGACGCAAATAAAGCAAGAAGCAGGCAACCAAAGAAACAGGTGTTTAGGTCTTATCCCCTGGTGGACAGCTATGAATTCCCACCTAAAATGGGAATTTTACGAAGTCTCCAGGCGATGCCATCTTTCTGCAAGGAACCAGACATGTTTTATCTTCTTTCCACTCTCCTTTTCTCTGAGCGGAGTCAGCACTAATCACTAAAATGTTGTTACGTGAGGTTTTGGTCACTTCAGGGCCAACAGCGATTGTGGCTTTTCCTGTTTGGTACACATACTCACAACATGTGTGATTGTGCTACCTCCCCAGCTCCTCACCCTGGCAGGAAAGCAGCCATGACTCCCTAGGCTGTCAGCTGGCACCCTTATTGCTGGGGGGTGGGGTGAAGAGGAGACAGGAGGGGAGACGGAACCCTCACACGAAGATCACTGCCTGAGCCAGATTGCTGGCACTTTCCGTTCTGCCAGGCATCCGGCTTTCAGCTGCCACTCAGCTTTATGGAACCGCATGCCCAGAGGAACAGGATCTGCATCTCCCCCTCCTACACCAACATTTGGAGATTTTCAAAATGCATTAGCATCTTCTGATAGCAGGGAGACTTAGCCATACGCAAAGGAAGCTACACAAAGAAAATGAAACACATTTGCTGCACTCTGGAGCCCTTCAGGCAGCTTGACAGAGGGTCTGCTCAGTGGGCCGGGAGCCCAGCCACTCTAGCCAGCGAGGAAGGAAGATCATGGGCGGGGGGGGGGGGGGCACCATCTGACCTCAGAAATACTGAAGAGAGCCCTGAGGCTGGGTGGCCAAGGCCCCTTTATTCCAGCAAGCTGAACATTTAGAAAACGTATAGATTTAGAAAACGTTGTCCACAGTATTATTTTTACATGAGGGTTGATTTGCACTTAGCAAGTTCACCTTTGCGGTCCAAACTTTCATCAAAAATTGCCCGCCACACGCCGCACCCAAACCCTCGTCCAACTTCACAGATGCTTCCTCCCTATTCCTCAGAATCCCTAGAACTGCATGATGGACTGGGCAGCCCCACGGAGGCAGAGGGTGCTGGGTTCCCTCTTCAGCTTCCTGGGCTGCCCTCAGCCCCTCCCGGGTGAAACCCCACCTCCCTGGGATCCAGGGGAAGTGCGGGACGCCAGGGAGGCCACAGGTCAGCCCCTCCTACGTGCCCCACCCCGGCATCCACGGCTATTTTCCTTAAGAACAAAAAGGATGAGCCCTGTAGAGTCCTCGGGGCTCTCGAGCTTGGCTGTTTTCTTGCAGACGTTTCATTACCCGACTAGGTAACATCTTCAGTGCTAGAAGGGAGCGGGGTTTGCTCTCTATTTATATACAGTGGCTTGCCCTGTCCGTGTTGGTGGGGGAGTTACCCCCTGCCCCTTGGTAGTTCCTAGGTTAGACTGTTGTTTACTGCTTGTTTGTCTGTCTGAGTTGGTAGCACAGCACAACCAACACAATGTCAGGATCTACGCAAGCTAATAACATAGTGAATTAAATTAGTTGTAGCAATGTATAGACATAGCACAATCTTTAGCTTACATATATAACTAGGGGCAACATAGGGGTTAATGGGAAGAACTTAACCGCTTGCTTGACCTGCCATAAAACAGGGGGGAGACAGGAGCGAGAGGTGCCATCCTTATCTCTAAACAGGCATCTGCAAGGCCAAGAAGTGTGAGAACCACCGAAGAATGCAAAGTGAGAATGCAAAGTGGGAAAACAACATCAAAGGGGGAGTGGGGCTTAAAAAGGGGAATAGTTTGCTTTGTATCTTTAGTCTCAACAATCTAGGTTGCTGTGTGCTTAGCCCAACAAAGAAATCTTTAACGGAAATTACAAGTCTCCAAAGGATTTACTGAACTTTGGGAGTGGGTATGCAGACTCTGACACACAAGCCATGAAATGGATCAACCTGCCATACATCAGAAACATCTCAGAAACTACCAACAGACTGTTACAACCACACGGCATCTCCGTAGCACACAAACCAACTAAAGCCCTCCAAAACATCTTAAGCAAACCAAAAGACCCAGAAGCCTGAGTAGAAAAAACAGGAGTGGTCTACAACATACAGCATGAGGACTGTGACAGCCACCACGCAGGACAGTCAGGCAGAAGGCTGGCAGAGCGCCTCCAAGAACACCAGCTAGCAGTCAGAAGACACGATGAAAACTCCTTAATTTCCCAGCACGTGGCAGACTTAACCATAATTTCAACTGGGAAACTGTCAGCCTCTTAGACCAAGCTAAATCCAAAAACACGAGGGAATTCCTGGAAGGCTGGCATTCAGACAAGCCAGCCATCAATGGGCACAAAGAGATAAACAACAATCACACACTATTAAAAGAGACAATAAAAAGGAAGCGAAAAGACCAGAACACCACCTCGCCAGCAAGCAACACCCAGATAAGCAGGGATTAACACCAGATAAACAATTAAGCAGCAAACAATACCCTAATCAAGGAACTACCAACTCAACAGACAAACAAGCAGCAAACAACAGCCTAACCTAGGAACTACCAAGGGGGAAAAACAACTCCCCTACCAACGCGGACAGGGCAAGCCACTGTACATAAACAGAGAGTAAACCCCACTCCCCCACTTCAAGGACTCTGCAGTTCAACCCTGAGCTCCACAGATCCTCTTCTATAGGACAAGACTTGCTTGCCTGCAGTTCTTAACTAACGCGCCATTTGGCTCCTACAGTTTCTAATGCAATTCTAATCACAACAGCAACAGCAGCCTCCCTTGGCCATTCCCTTCCTATCTGGTATCTGGCTCACAGCCGCTTACTTGGCCAATTTCCCTACTTTCCCTGGAAGGGGCTGGGTCCTCTGGCGAAACTGATGAGGTGGGGCAAGGCAGTTGGGTCAGTTTCACTGCCAGGCGTCCCACCCACTTCCAGAAGTCACAAGAGGACTCCGGAACACCCATGAGGAAGAGTGGGCGTTAAAAGACGCATCCCATAATCTACTCAAATACGGGAAGCACAGGTTGGACATAATTGGCAGTGGGAAGGATGATGGCTAATAAAGTACGGCTGGGCTCATATGAATTATCCTGGGTAATTTGCGGCATGACACCCAGGTGTGATCTTAACACGTGATGTAATCACATGAAACCAGAATAAGGCTATTTATTTGGGCATTTCAGATTAAGCAATTATGCTCTACTTTTAGGGTTGAATATGCTGCGCATGTGTGGGTTAAAAGGTGTGTGAAAGCGGGAAGGAAACAACCACCTAATTTGGTTCAATTACCAAATAATCCAGCCTAGCGTGCAGGATGGATATCCGCGTGCCCTTTGGAGGAACTTTCCCCAATGTGGCACAATCCAGGGATGCTGGATGTGCAACTCCTGAAACCCTGAGGTTTGGGGATGCTGAGTGCTACTAGAGGACCACGGGACAGAGAACGCCTATTGGGTGACATTGGCGCTTCCGTCCTGGAACCTCGCCCTGGGAGGAAGCCCCTGCGATGTGATGGGACGTTCCTGTAAGGACTGCGCTGTTGAGCAGAAGCCTCGCATGGCTCAGCTGGCTTTGCCCAACATGCTTCACCAGGTCAGTGCAAGACTTGGTCAGTTCAAACAGGCTGGGTTTGGTGGGTTGTACTCCTGTGAGAGTCGGCTGAGGATTCAGTCAGCGTCTGGTGCAAAGCGCAAAAATAGGTTAATTCAGTAACCCGCTTAAGCATGTGGTGCGGCTCCAACCACTACAAGTCCCGGAGCCACAAGACAAGTAAGGGAATAGCTTCTCTCGTTTGATTTTTAAAAGGCAAAAATAAACAATAAAGTAAAGGCAGCGTGCTTTCTAGGGAGTTATGCACGAGCCACCTCAAGTGGGGCATTGGCAGCCTCTGGAAAACCCAGAAGAATCTCCCGGCCCCCGAGGAAGCGCAGACTGAATGGCAGAAACTCCAGTTAACGCTTCACTCAGATCTCCCCAAGCGGAAAATCACCATGCCAGAGGGAGGCTCGGCTGATTCACTGGGCAGGAAGGTCCAGCTTAGTTCCAGGCACTCTTACGCGCCCAAGCCATCTCCCGAGCTAGGTCAACAGCCCCCCCAGACCTTTCCTGGAACCAGCATCTGCTCCCCAGGGGGAATGGGAGACACCATTCCAATCCAAACTGCAGTGTGAACCAGCACTCACGCACAGCCAAGAGGTGCATCCCACAACACTTCCACTAGTCCATCTGCTTGGGAGAAGCTGTGAAAGCCCCCCAACCCGCCTCGAGGGACCTTTCCGACGTGCTCCAAAATCGCGGGCTCCAAAGAGACCACTAAAAGCAGTTCGGCCACCCTGAGGGTCACCGTGGCCAAAATTCTCTTTGCTTTCTTACCCCTCCTGCCAGGAACTCCAGGCCGGCCCATCCTTTTTAACAAGGTCTTGTCAGGGAGCCAGGAAAGTTCCTGTGATTTGGGACCCCAGAGTGCAGTTTCAAAGGAAGAGAGCATGAGTCAGGCAGCCAGTCGGGCAAATCTTGAAATAAACCAGTGAACTTCCCTAGGCTGAACAGAAGACATCCTGATGGGGCAAGAGCAGCCGGTGTCTGAGAAACCATCTGCTGCCAAGAACAGGACGTACAGGGAACGGCGGGCAAGCAACTGCTTTGGGAGTGCGGAAGGGTTACCTTTCGGGAGCTTGAAGGCGTTCTCTTCCAGCCAGCGGAAGAGGCTGGCAAAGTCACAGTCGCAGAGCCAGGGGTTGCCTTCCAAGCGGATGATCCGGAGGTTGGGCAGTGCCTCCAGGGCTGCCACATCCAGCACCTTCAAGTCATTGTGGTTCAGCTCCAGCACTTGGAGCTGGTCCAGGCTCTCAAAAGCAGCCTCGTCCACCGCTACCAAGTGGTTGTTCCCGAGGTGTAGCTTGATCAGCCTCTCTGCTGACCGGAAGATGCCAGCACCCAGCTGAGTCAAGTTGTTATAGCTCAGATCCAAATATACCAGCTTGCTGGAGCTGCCGAATGTGCCATCTTCCAGGGTAGTAATGGAATTGTTCCTGAAGTCCAAGTAGACCAGGTCACTGTGGAAGACGAAGAAGTCTTCTGGAATTTTCTGGATGTTGTTGTTCGCGATTAGAAGTTTCCGTACGTCCAGGGGGAACGGGGTGGGGAGGTGAGGCAGCCCTCGACCCCGGCAGTCGATGGTGTGATAGTCCATGCAGCTGCAGATGGCAGGGCAGGGGTGCCCCAAGGAGAAGGCCAAGCAAAGCAAGACCAGCGGTGGGAAGCATGGCAGCATCGTCAGATTTCAGCACGGCCAAAGGAGAGCCAGCGCCGCCAGCAGAGGAGGCATCATCTTGGCAGAGCGGCAGCGCCTGGCTTTTGCATGCGAGGCAGCAGAGCAGGACGTGGTCGGAAGCGTGTTGTTTTAGCCGAGAGATCACATATCACAGATCAGATAGCAGCCAGCTCAAGAGGAGGCGGGAAAGCAACCAGCGCAAGCGGAGAGGGAGAGAAGGAGGGGAACCCGGGAGGAGATGAAGAGAGAAGGGGTGAGGGGGAGGCCATTGGGGGAGGTTTGCGGACAGCCACCCCTGCCCTCAAGCCACCAAGGAAGGCCCTGGATTCGAGAAATAAAGTGAAGCGCGTCTCATTCTCGGATGAGGGCAGCAGGAGCTCTCTTCTCATCCTCCACACATTTCGCTCCCTTCATCTGAATTCACGCCACAGAGTTAAGCCCTAAAACCGGATCAGCAAAACACAGGAGCTGTGTTTACATGACAAGCAAGCTCAAGTAAATACACCCCAGGATGGTCTTAGGGTCAAAAACAAGCTGAGGCAAGGGATGAGTTTCCCACAACGCACTGAATTACAATTCACTCAACCCTATTTTAGCCTAGTCGAATGTGTTGTGGGAAGCCATCCCTCCCCCTTGTTCAGATGCTAAGTGGATTATAACTGGGAGTCACTAAGCAGTGGAAACATCCCCCAGGCAGCCGTGTTTCCTGTTAAGGACTGCTGAACCTGGCCACTGCAGTTGCCGACAGAATGGGGTCTGTGCTTGGACCCTAAGGCAGAAGGGGCAATTCGCTCCCCCAAACCGGGAGATCCCTCGGGAGGCAAGGGAGCAGCACGTAACTGCCTTTTCTTGCATGCTAAGTGGGTGCAGTTCGTGAGGCCTCCGCGTGCGCCAAACTACTTCCTGGACCTGTAGGGAGGAAGAACGGATGCCTGAGGACCTCTGCTTTGCCCGTGAGGCCATTCCCTGTTCATTCGGAGCAGGGAGCACCCGGTGTGCAGCAGCCTTGTCCTCCTTCATTTCATTTCATTTCATTTCATTTCATTTCATTTCATGACCACCTTAGGGCCCCGATACAAATCTGCACCTTGACAAAAGGTCTGGTTTCAGGAATGCTCTTTTTGCTAAGCATTTTGCCAATGACCAGGAAAGCATGCGCAGTGTCATCAGGGGTATAAATCAGATGGGAAGGAAGGAAGGAAGGAAGGAAGGAAGGAAGGAAGGAAGGAAGGAAGGAGGGAGGGAGGGAGGGAGGGAGGGAGGGAGGGAAGGAAGGAAGGAAGGAAGGAAGGAAGGAAGGAAGGAAGGAAGGAAGGAAGGAAGGATCTTAACACGTGCAATAACAAAACAAACAAGTAAACCAGAAAATAAAACAACCATGTATTCAATGAAGTTGGGTGTGAAATTTGTTCAGCTTACATTTTTAGTTGTTTCATCCAAAATGAATACTGTGGTTTTCACACTTTTCCTGATTTTGCAATGCTGTTCTTGATTCCAAATTGCATGCAAAAAAAAAAAAAATGCATTCTGAAAAATTGTACCTACCAAAGTCTCCTTTAGAGGGAAGCACTTTCTGTGGAAAATTGAGAACAAAACTGTGTTTGCTGTTACTGTTTTGTTTTGTTTTTTTAATCTGCCAACTTGGACCGTGAAAGAAAAAAGTCCGGGCTGCTTGAGCACGCCAGTCACGCCTGATGTGGCCGGGCTGCCAGGAGACATAGTTCAGCAACATCTCAAAGTCCACCACTTCTCCATCTCTGCCCTGGATCCCTTTCCCCCAAGAAAGGTGGGAGCCCAGGCTGTCTTTCTGTTTTGCCTGTAATACTGCAAGTTAATGGGCTGAATGCCCTCCAGGAATGTGGGCACGGAGAATGCTTTAAAATAACACAGAAAGAAAATTACTTTTAAGACCGCTCGGAGGAGATCGCTCGCATTTATTCATTTCATGCTGTGCACGGGAATCCCATCGCAGAGAGAGAGATGCAGCCTCGGTTCCCCTGATCACCCCGTGGAGTGGCTGCTCTTCGGAACGAAAGGCAATCCAAACACGCGTCTGAGGAAGGGATCCGTTGACCAAATCTCATCTCCGTGGCGTGTGCCATCAGCAGCTTTATTTTCAAAGGTCCATCGCCAGGGACTGGCAGTTTTCATTCTGCTAAAGAACATCTCCACGAGACGGCTCTGAGGATCGGGGACGGTCCTTTTCATAGGGGACATTTCATCTCTCCTGCATCCAACCAAAGCGTGCCCCACACACGCACCAAAGCTTCCACGACGGAGGGGGATAAAACTGCGGTCTTCAAAGACAGGCCGGATGACCGTCTGTCAGAGATGCTCTAGCGGACCCTGCGCTGCGCACTAACATCTCTTCTGATTCTATGTTGTTGTTGTTCAGTCGTTAAGTCGTGTCCGACTCTTCGTGACCCCATGAACCATATTGCGCCAGGCCTTCCTGTCCTTCACTGCCTCCCTGAGTTTGCTCAATTTCATGCTCACTGATTCTATGTATCGATGAATAATTATATTTCTGGAGGCTAGCCACAGTACCCAGGTGGAACCTCCGTGTCCAGAAGAAGTGTACCTTAGAAGCTAAAGTGCTGAAAACAAATAGCAGGAGGCTGTGGTTTGTTTGGTGCCTGTAAATAAACAAGATGGCAGGTCGGGGCTCAGGCAAATCCGGCGGAAGTCCAGGCACAAGGTTTGGGCCAGATAGTGGCAGTCTTGAGGCCTCCCTTCCTCTTTTCAAGGCCCTGGTGCTTCTCAGGGAGACCCTCCAAGCCAAGGTCAGAAATGCAGGTGCCCTTCTCTGCCCCATGCAAGAGATGCCCAGCTCCCCTCTCTCTGTGGGTTTGCTCCAGCTGGCGTGAGCACAGGGTCTGTCCCGTTTCCCCCGGACAAGGAGGCAGCTGATCAACGTCTTGGATAGGCACGTGTCACTCGCCTGCGTGACCAGGGGCCAGTCAGGATTAATCCAGAGTCTGTTCGGCCTTTTCCCCTTTCTCCAGAAGGCTCCTCAGGCAGACCGGGCAGGACCGGGCCTTTCCAAACAGCAGCCTCAGAGCATTGCCGCATTCCTTCCTTTTCCAAACAAGGAGCCATTGGCCCGCCCAAAAGTTTCCCTGCTTTTTTCCTTGCGTGTTCTCATTCGCTTGGGTGGAAACAATTGGCCTGCCTTCCCTGAAAACAGCTTTTTCCAGTTGCTGCAGCTTCCTTCACTTCCCTGGAGAATTGGTCAGGGGGGAGTTCTTCCAGGAGTGGGGTGGGAGTTAAAATTGGGAGGTGGGTACAGACAGGTAAGCTGCAGAGAGATTGCCCCCCCCCCCCCCCAGCACTGCTGCTTCACCAGAAAATGTGAGAACGTTCCTGCAAGAAAGTGAGAAGAATTTCTCAGGCTCTTGAAGTGCAAGGCAGAAAAACAGAAGCCTCTTCCCAAAGAGAAGGAATGGAGAAGGGAGGGAGACCGAAGGAAAGTGTTTTGCGCTAGGGAAGCTCTGCCCGCGGCTCAAAATCCTTCCAACCGTCTGCTTGGGGAAACCAAAGCCACCAAGGCCGGTCCCCGGGTTCAGCTCTGTCCTGCCCCGTCCGTCCGTCCTTCTGGCTTCTACAGCAGGCGCGTGAGGGCCTGCGAAGCCCGTGCTCCCTCTAGTGGCAGCGCTGGGGACTCGTCCAAAGCCCTTCCCAAACCCCGAATTTTGCAGAGCTCCCTGGTTTCACAATGCGCTTTGGAAAGAAGCCCTTCCTTTTGTTCGTGCTGAACAAGACTCCACGTCTCAGCAGTCTCAGAGAGGGGAAAAACTTTCCACAGACCACAAGCAAGATTTTATACGTTTACGTCATGTCTCGCCTTACTCATTGGTTGTGTTTACTAAACTGACCCATTTTCTGGTTTGGCACCACCAACTGAACCCTTAAGAGCTAAGCAGGGTGACTGCTAGCTGGGCCTAGGCCACGTGAGAGCAGAGCTGCTAGGTCAACGGCTGAACTGGACACTTTCTAAGCTAAACGGATCCAAATGTTGTAGTTTATTTTTCCTCTTCTATAAGGGAGAGCCAGCTCCATGGCTGAGAATATGAACGCGGACCTCCCTAGTCTCTTCTGAAGACCCAGCCTTCATGTGCAATGGGAGAGAGGAGGAAAACAGCAAGACCTCGGTTCTTCTGACCTATGGCAACAACAACACGGGCCCTGGCCTCCGGCTGCTGCTGCTCAATGCCAGGTCAGTTAAAAACAAGGCCCCCATCATAGGTGACTTGATCACTGAGGAGGGGGCAGACCTGGCATGTATTACCAAGACCTGGCTGGGGCCTGGGGGGGGGGGTGCCCCTTTCGGAAATGTGCCCAGCTGGGTTTACGGTGTGGCACCAGCCGAGATACCAGGGCAGGGGAGGAGGGGTGGCTGTCGTCATCCGAGACTCTCTAGTGGCCTTCAGGGGCATTGCTCCACAAGTGTCTGGCTGTGAGACACTGTTTCTTAGGTTGGGTGCCCGCGAACAGTTGGGAGTGCTGCTACTGTACCAGCCTCCCTGCTGCGTGGCAGCCTCCCTGCCTGAGCTGCCGGAGGCCGTCTCGGGGCTGGCGGTGGAGTTCCCCAGGCTTATGGTTCTGGGGGACTTCAACCTGCCATCCCTGGGACGGTCCTCGGAGGCAGCTCGGGAGTTCATGGCTACCATGGCAGCCATGGGCCTCTCTCAAATTGTGCGGGACCCAACCCGAGATAGTGGCCACATGCCGGATTTAGTTTTCTTGTCTGAGCAATGGCAAAGTGATCTGAGGGGAGATGTACAGCTTTCCCCGGTGTCATGGTCAGATCACGTCCTGGTGACCCTGAGTTTCTCCTATGCCACCCCCCTCCGCAGGGAGGCTGGACCCATGCGATTGGTCCGCCCCCGGTGCCTGATGGACCCGTCAGGGTTTCAGAGGGAGCTGGGGGATATTCCCATGGACCTGCTGCACGGTCCAGCGGAGGCCCTGGCTGCTGCCTGGAATAGAGAAGCGGCCGGGGCCTTGGATAGGATCGTGCCTTTGAGGCCTCTCTTGCCACGTCGGCCCCGACACTCCCCGTGGTTTACGGAGGAGCTGAGGGAGCTGAAGAGGGTTAAGAGACGCCTAGAGTGCCGCTGGAAGAAGACAAGGACGGAATCCGACCGAACACGTGTTAGAGCCGCTATTAAGGCCTACACTGTGGCGATAAGGCCGGCGAAGCGGCAATACTTCTCCGCCCTTATTGCGTCTGCAGAGTGCCGTTCGGCGGCCCTCTTTGGGATCACCAGGTCCCTCCTTGGTAAGGGGGATCTGGTGGTTCATTTGCAGGGCTGCACGGAGGAATTTGCAGAGCACCTGCAAGATAAAATCGCTCGGATTCATTCCAAGTTGGACTCCGAGCGTGGTGCAGGGTCTGGGGAGATACCAGGGGATCGTTCTAGCCTAGTTATCTGGGAACGGTTTGATCCTGTGGTTCCTGAGGAAGTGGACAGGATCCTCCGGACTGTGAGGGCCACCACTTGTCATCTGGACCCATGCCCCTCCTGGCTGGTGAAAGCAGCTCGGGAGGTGACATGTGGTTGGATCCAGGCGATGGTTAATGCATCCTTGCAGGAGGGAGTGTTTCCAGCGCCCTTTAAAGAGGCGTTGGTGCACCCCCTCCTCAAGAAGCCCTCCCTGGATCCTACTGTACTGGACAACTTTCATCCAGTCTCCCACCTCCCCTTTTTGGGGAAGATGGTTGAGAAAGTGGTGGCTTCACAGCTCCAAAGGGTCCTGGAGGAAACGGATTATCTGGACCCTTATCAGTCAGGTTTCAGGCCCGGCTATGGAACGGAAACGGCATTGGTCGCACTTATGGATGATCTCTGGCGGGAGCGGGATGGTGGAAGTGCGACCATCCTTGCTCTCCTTGATCTCTCGGCAGCGTTCGATACCGTCGACCACAGTATCCTATTGGGACGGCTCAGGGATATGGGGGTGGGTGGCACTTTGTGCTGGCTCACCTCCTTTCTCCGGGGCCAATCCCAATCGGTGGTGATAGGGAGCGAGAGGTCCCATCCTCGGCCCCTCCATTGTGGGGTGCCGCAGGGTTCGGTTCTCTCTCCGCTCCTTTTCAACATCTATATGAAACCGCTGGGTGAGATCATCTGCCATCATGGGATGAGGTATCATCAGTATGCTGATGATACTCAACTATATATCTCCATCCCTGGTGAGGTAAGTGATGCCGTGACTGCCCTTTCGCGGTCCCTGGAGGCTGTGAGGGTCTGGATGGGGAACAACAGGCTCCGGCTGAACCCTGGCAAGACGGAGTGGCTGTGGGTTAATGGCTCCTCTGTATCCGGGACGTTGTCATCGTTGGTTCTGGATGGGGTGGCACTGCCCCAGGCAGACCCAGTGCGTAATTTGGGGGTCCTCCTGGACTCACGGCTCCTGCTCAAAGAGCAGGTGGCAGCCGTGGCCAGGAGGGCTTTTGCACAGCTTCGGGTTGTGCACCAGTTACGCCCTTTCCTGGATTGGGATGCCCTGCGTACAGTCACTCATGCCCTTGTTATCTCCCAGATAGACTACTGCAATGCGCTCTACATGGGGCTACCCTTGAAGAGTATCCGGAAGCTTCAGCTGGTCCAGAATGCGGCCGCGCAAGCAATTTTTGGGGCCCGAAGAAGGACCCATATAGCACCTTTGCTCCGTGAGCTGCATTGGGTACCGGTTTGCTTCCGGGTCCAATTCAAGGTGTTGGTTATCACCTTTAAAGCCCTACATGGCATGGGGCCAGGTTACCTGAAGGACCGCCTCGCCCCCACGATTTCAACCTGTCCCACCCGATCTCACAGAGAGGGCATGCTCCGGATCCCCACGGTAAAAGAACTTCGACTAGCGGGGTCCAGAAGGCGGGCCTTCTCTGCTGTAGCCCCCACCCTTTGGAACATCTTGCCTCCAGGGGTGAGACAGGCCCCCTCACTCCAGGCCTTTCGGAGGGATTTGAAGACCTGGCTCTGCCATCTGGCCTGGGGCGGGGAGGGAGGATACCAGAAATGGGGTTGGCTGGCCCCTTAGCGGCCTGGTGTGGCCCTATTGGCCTCTTGGAGTTTTTAGCTTTTTATCTCTATCTTATTTTTGTAAATTTTTAGTTTTTATAACTTTTATAACTTTTAAACCTTTTATAATTTAATTATGTATTTTGATTTTAGTGGTTGCAAGCCGCCCAGAGTCCCCCATTGTAGGGGAGATGGGCGGGGACAAATCAAATAAGTAAGTAAGTAAGTAAATAAATAAATAAATAAATACCAGCGCACAACTTCTAAAACATTTCCAAAGCAGACTGAGAATGAGCTACAGAAACAAGCCCTTTGGGCAGAGGAAGAAAGCTTTTTGGAAACTGAAGGACCTATTTCACCAGATCTGCCCTACAGTGTAACAGTCCAGCTACGGTGGCTGGAAGTTCTCCATCTCAGGAGGTTCTTGAGAAGCGGCCAGGCAGCCCCTCTTGGGAATGGTTCGGCTGGTTTTCCTGCCCATAGCAGAAGGTTAGATGGGGTGGTCCTTGTGGCCCCGTCCCACCCCTCAGTTCCAGGATTCTGTGAGATTGTGAGTGTGATGTTTGCTTTATTACTGCAAGGTGACCCAAGGGCTTTTCCTCCTTCCAGGACCAGGGAGTGGGAGCTATGGCCTCGGGACCCACGTGCACCGGGCTCTCCATGGGAAAGATGGTTTAAATCGGCAGTGCTCAGGAGGGCTGATGCTTCTCACCCAAGCCAACAGCAACCCATATGAAAGAGCCCCCAGGAGTTCTCCAGGGACACATTTTGGGAGAGCCGGTGACTTCAGTGGGTGAAAACAAGGGAATCAAAATCACAGGGACATGCAGAAAGCTAGGGAGAGGCTCATGAACACTTGTCCCCCAGATTTCTCCTCTGCAGGCAGAGATCTAAAAGAAAGAATGGAACTGAACACACGCAAACGATTTCCTTCATCATCAGGTGGGGCGGTGAAGCAGAGGACAACAAGGAAAGCTGCTCTGTGTGTTCTCCGCCACTGCCCAAGCTTTGAGTAACTGGCTTGGAGACTCCGCAGGGAGACGGAAGAGGTCCTTTTCTTCCCGAATTGGAGCTGGGCCATGTGCTCCATCAGCTTCCCAGGAAGCTTGGCAACCAGGTTGTCTGGCCCAGCCAAAGAGGTCCTGGCTGGGCCAGCGGTCCAGTGTCCCCACTGCCAAGTCCCAACAGTTTGGAGCCCTACAAGTCTCAGGTGTCCCGAGCAGAGAGTAAGCCCGGAGGGAGCCCTTTGTGCCCCTGCCTGAGAGGGAGGCCTTCCACCGGCTTCCGAAGGAGACCCATCCCTCCGCCCCGTTTACGGGTCCGAGGCCATGCGAGCCTTTGAGCAGCGGATGGGAGGCCAAGAGGAGCAGGAAGAAGGACAAAAGCTGGCGGGGACTGAATGGGTCAGTCCATTAATTAAATGCCCCTTATCCCTAGGGCAGGGAGGAGATTCAATTCAGAGTTTCAATGGAGATTCGGATCAGGTGTCTCCAAACCGATCTGCTCATTCAGAAGGGCTTTTGCACATGCATGAAGGCCTCCCATCATGACTCAGTGAAATGAGATCAAATTAGCAATTTTAACCAGAGCCAATTCACACAGCTCTATTCATCACTTCCTGTGTGCAATTAATGTCCCCTTTGCACACATAAAAACAGACAATGGGGCAGTATCATGCACTGGAAGGGTCTGCAGTGGCTTCCAGAGGGGCTCTCAGGGACAGACTTATCTCTAGAGCAGTGTTCTCCAAAGTGGTCATTATCGACCCCCAAGGGTCAATGGGACTATCCATGATTCTTATTCCTATTATTTGTAGTAGTATTAGTTAAAGTCGTATTTATTAAATTATTTTCATATAATAAATGTTTGGGGGTCGATGAACAATCTGAAACTTCAGGAAGGGGTCAGTCAGCTGAAGAGTTTGGGGACCCTGCTCTAGAGCCACAGATTTATTTTGCAAAAATTATAAAGTCCAGGAATCTGGCCAAGGTTCATATGATACTTATCCCTTTCAACAAATTAAAACACAGGTTTATTCCCGGTTCACAGCACAGCTTAGCTCCGAGCAGCAGAAACCGCTTCTTTTCTGCCTCATCCTCCTGACTTCCTTGCGTTTAAAATTAAAAACCGCTCGTGTGCGTGGTCTCACGCTCTCCTCCTGTTGGTGTGGGGGTTACAGGGAGGGTCAGGATTACCCAGGTTTCTTTGTGTTCTCCAACAGGGCACAAATTGTTGAAAGGCACGAGGGACGGAGGGAAAGAAAAATCCTCATTACACACTTTGCACGGCATCAAGGGGGACAGATACGATAATCAAGTCCAGGGTCAGAAACCCGCTTGCCACACCGTCCTTGGTCCGTTCCTGTGGCCGCCTCCCCTCTTCTGCAGGCGGGAGAGAACTGAGCAACTGCCAGCAAGCAGAGAAGAACCTTGCTGCAAGAGACGTTCCTCTAGGGCTCATTTTCATCCCTGCCTGCGAGGGAGGGGTCCCCTTTCACCGCCCCCTCTGCTTGCCTTGTCTTTATGCCTCATCACAGAGGACCCGTCGTCTGGCACCTTCCGAATTTCCTGTAACATTAAACCTGAGATCACGGGGAGGGTGGGGCGGGGCCTGCCTCTTGGGACCCTCTGAATCCCACCCAGTCGGCAGGACACGGGATAACACAGAGTCCCCTCTCAGTTGCTTCCATCACTCTGTCAAGGCCGGGAAAGAGGAAGAGCAGCCAGGACGGCCAAGCCCAGAGAAACTTTTGCCAGACTAGGGCGCCTGCTGAGGGACGGGATTATTCCGAGCTGAACAACGTAGTTTTGCTCTTCTTTTTTTAAAAGGAACAAGAATCCAAAAATGACCATGAAAATACAGCTTCTTGTTTTCCTCGTAGCTGGCGTGACTGTCTGCATCTTTGCCAAGGAAGGTAAGAATAGCGCAAGATGCACAATGTCCAGATTTGAGTTATCTTGCATGGGAAATTCAGTATTTTTGGCAAAGTAGCATCTCTGGATTTGTTTTAGTTAACGGATATTTGCGTCGTCCCTCCCTGAATGCTCAGGGCTATTAAGCGTTATAAAATCAGAAACCAATTTAAAATACAAGTCTTAAAAGTAAAAAGAAGCAAAACTAAAACAGATGGGATATTGTAATGCAACAGGGCTTAATCGGTAAAACAGTTGTCCGTAAAAGTTTTGTTTTGTTACCACATACTTGCAGCCCCAGCAAGCGAGTACAGGTTGCAATATTATGCTCCTAGTTTCCTAAAGTTCTTCCACGTCTAGAGAGCTTCAGAATAACGGGGAAAAGCCACCCACAGAGTGCATTAGGAGAGAAAGACAGAACGGGCCGGGCGAGGAAGAGCGAAAGAATGTTATGGGAGACGAATGCTTTTATTTATGCCAGGAAGTGAAAAACGAGGTCGACTTCATTTACCAGTAAAAGGGTTATTTTTCAGGATTCAGGCTTTCTTCCTTTTAATCCTGCACCCGGACAACCGAAGGGGCTGAGCAACCATGCAGTTCTGAAGGGGGTGGGTGGGCGGACGAGCTAACGCCCCGCGCAGGGCTGCCGGCTGGGCCCGGCGCGGTCCGCAAGGGCACCTCGCCAATCCGTCCTGATGGGTGCCCGTCCGCGGGCGCTGACAGCAGGGCAAAGCAGGGACCTCGGCTGCCGTGGGAACGCTCCCCCGGGCCACCCCCGCATTCTCTACGGGGCGAGTCCCTCTCCTGGAACGGCCATTCGGGGCCCCGCCGGCCTTCCCGGCTTCCCCAAACTCGGCCGTAAAGCGGAAGAGCAGCCAGAGAGCGAGAGCGAGGTTTTACCCTTGCCCGGGACAGGGCAGTAACCGGCTGCGACCGAAGAGTCGGAGAACCGAGATGGGGCGGGGAGAACGGGCTCCCCGGTGGCAGGGCTGGCGGCCCGGGACCCGCGTGGGGTCGGAGCCGAGAGCTCGCGGCTTGGCGTGAGCTCGGGCGGGACTCAGTCAACCCACCGTAATAAAAGCCGCCACAGGCTGGTTGATGCGTGAGCGAGACCCGTGTTTCCTTAGCAAGCGCCCCTCTTCTCCCGATGTGCCCTTCCCCAGTGGCGGGGGGGGGGGGGACTTCGCAGGCTGCAACCCCCCCCCCCCCCCGTCCTCTTTTCTTCTGATGCTACTGCACGGATAGGCCACGTCCCCCAGGAGCCAACACATTTGACACCCGGAGAAGAGGCCCTGCGTGTCCTGAAGGGGGGTGAGTCTGGAGCCCCCCAGGGGCGCTCCAGGGGCTTAACCACTGCCCCGACAGGCTGTTGGGAGCACCGGGAAAGCCTTTGGTTGCTTTCAGCTGCACGCTCAGCCCTAACAATGTCCGAGGTGCTGGGGGTTCCTGGCTGGAAAGGAAGGTGAAGGAAAACTCTGTGTGTGGAAGTGGTTTGCCACCGCCTTCCTCGTTCTTTGTGGCGCACTGCATGGTGGGTCTGTTTAGAAGACCGCGGATTGTGCAAAGTCCGAAAATGAGTCCATTCTGTCGCCAGGTTGGTTCAGTGAACAAAGCGGCCAAGGAGCGCCAGGAGAGCATCAGACTTGGGACCGGGCATTACGCTGGTCTATGGCCGTAATACAGATTTGATCTGATGGGGCCGGGCAGCCCCGGGTTCGGTTCCACCCCCAGCCGTGGGAGCCCTCTGGCTGCTCACTCCCTCCCAGGCCCACCCACCTCGCTCACAGGGAAGCTGCTGGAGAGGCAAAATCAAGGGACGCCCCCGTGCAGGCAACCCCAAGCCCCCAGCCAGCGAACGAGTAAGGGGAGGGCGGTGCCCGTGCTCGCGAGCAGCCTTCCTGAGCAATGAGGCCCAGAGAGGAGCCGCTGGGCCTGCAGGACCCGCACAGGCTCCCCAGAGGGACGGGGCAGGCCAACCATGGGTCAGCCTCCAGGAGGCTGCCATGGGGTCTGCAGGGGAGGACTAGGTCACCACTTACCATCAGGCATTAGGAGGCAGGTGTGTGAGGCTCGCATCTGCAGGGAAGTGACACCGCCCGCACACCGCCATTTTGCCACCATTGTGGTTTACTGGGGATGCAGCTGATTCAGACTCCGGACTCTGAAAGCTGCCCGGCCTGCAGGGTCGGTCACTTCCTGCAGTCTGGATTTCTTTGACTGCTGACCAAGGCTGTGTTTGCAGACACTGAACTAGTGTACTGTGCCAACCGTAGGTCACCGGTTCATGGCACGGTGAGCTGGGAAACCCGGAAAACTGGGTTAAATAGTTATGGTTAACCATGGGCAAATAAGTTGTACAAGCATAGCAACTGCGTGCCTTGCTGACCATCCTGTAAGTTCCTCTAGAAAAAGTCGCTTTCACTCTGATTTGGCTTCAGGCACCAACGCGTGTTATCGTTACACAACCACATCGGCAGGAGGGCTCCGTTTCTGCCTTCACAACGGCCCAGCTGCAGCAACTCTCACGACCCTGAAAAGCATTATGTTTCTAAATTCTTGAACCCGTCCTCCCTCCTGCACCTCATTCTTTCAAGCCGCAGTTTTAACACGAACTTTGACTCAGCTCTATGCGTAATGCCTAACATCCATCCTTGTTAAATGTCAAGTTATTAGTTGCAGCCCTGTTCCTGACTGAGCGCACCTTGGCAGGAAATTTGGAAATGGAATGTGCTGGGTCAGATTCTGGCACTGCAAAGGGCAGTGAGTAATCCACATCTGCATCAGCTTTCTGCAGAAAGAGAACTGAGTTTGCAGCAGACAGGAAATTGCACCATCCTAATTGAAGGCTTTCTAGATCAAATTGGCCAACTTATAACCAAACTGGCACAAATTACCGTATCTGGTGGCAGTGCCCAATCCGTCTTTTTGCCTGAAAGTTTTTCAAATCACCAAGAAGAGCCCTGCCGCACGAAGCCCGGGACTCTGCCGAGCAGCTAAAAAGAATTCGTTTGAAGATTCAGTAACTGTTATTTTAAGAGCCCTCTCCTCCTCAGCCGTTTCCATCTTTCAAATCTCAGGCCGCAATGGCAAAATCACAAACGGGGCCTGATGAATGATTCCTGTCTTGAAACACTTCATGTTTTCCTGACTGTGAAGCGTGTGGACGCACTGTTTGCACTCTGCCCTTTGCACCGGTGTCAGGAAGGCCTCCAGTAATTCTGCTCTGCTGGGTCACCTTTGGTTCCAAAAGGGAAAAAGGGAAACCTGCTCGGAAGCAGGGCAAGGCTTCCCACCTAGTTCAAAACAAGTGATGACAAACAGATCTTACAGCTGGGCAGACGCGTCTTCCTCTGAGAAAATCTGAGAATGACCTTTTTTTGAGAACTGGCAGGAGCCCCAAGGCTGGACGAGGCCAAGGCCCACCTGCTCCAGCATTTGGTCCCGGAGTAGGCAGCCTGGGGCACTCAGGAAACTTCCAGACGTGGCCAGAGAACAATTCCCCCTTCTACCCGGCTCCTCAGGAGTAGCTAGTGCTGAAGGGTTACTGCCTGTGATTCAGGAGCTGGGCTGCAGCAGCCTGATCTCCAAGGTCTGTCTAGTCCACTTTTAAAGCCATCCAAATCAGCAGCAAAGGTCATTACAGGTAATCCTCAACTTACAACCACAATAGGGACTGGAAAATTTGTGGTTAAGTGGTGTGGTCATTAAATGAGGCATCACATGACCGCATCTGATTTTACAACATTTTTGCAGCAGTCATTAAGTGAATCGTGGTCGTTAAGTGAATCACATGGTTAAGTAAATCACACAGTTCCCCATTGATTTTGCTTGGTAAGGTCGCAAATGGTGATCATGTGACCCCAGGATGCTGCAACTGTTGTAAATACATGCCAGTTGCCAAGCATCCAAATTCTGATAGTATGACCTTGGGGACACTGCAACGGCCATAAGTGTGAGGACCAGTTGTAAGTAACTTTCTTTAGCACCTTCATAACTTTGAACGGTCACTAAACAAATGGCAGTAAGTCAAGGACTAGCGGTAGTTAGCTTGGTCCAGAGAGTAGTCCAATGCAGCTCATCCATTTCTCATCATTTCCTAATTTGCCTATCATATTTCATCCAGAGGAAGATGATCCTGAATTTAACACATGTTCAGCCGCATAAAAGAGGGGTAGATGGAAATACCCTCTCTCTCCCAGATAGGTTCCCCACCTTCTCCCGCTCTGGTTGCCAACCCTAGCTCAATCGGTCCCAGAGATTTCCACCTCTCTGATAAAAGGCTTCACGCAACACACCTTTGTCCGCATACATCTGCCAGAAGCCATACTCCAAAACAGGGCAGAGCAAGGGCAAAAAATAATGTAATATTAAACTACCGATTAACTACTAATTAAAATGAACTGCCTGCAAAATAAGTATCCCACTGACCAAAGTAACTGTTCCTCCCACAACTTCTCTGAGAAACACTCACTCTCATGGAAAGCATGCATGTTCCCTCCCTCCTTCTGGCAAAAACAGCCAGAAGGAAGAAGAAAGCCAGGCAGGGAACGGGGAGCTGTCAGGATTGGGCACACTTCAAAAATGATTGGGAAGATGTGCCTGGCACAGCATCTCCCTGCCATTCACTGAAGCCATGGGGTGCTTTTCAGCATTCTACCTGGGCATGAAAAGAGGCACCGCTGCTTCAGGGAAGCCTCTCCCCATAGTTGAGAAGCGCCCCTTCACCTCAGATTTGCATGGGGCACTGTGCTCGTGAAAGGCCTTAAAGACCCCACCTCCCAATCATTGTTGAAGCCTAATAGTCACACGAGGGAGGGAGGGAGGAGGAAGGAAAAACAGAACTGGGTGAAGAGGAGCCCAGGGGAGAGGCCCCTCAATGGGGAAGGGGAGGACTGCCAAAGGGCTCAAGGCAGCAGACCAGCAGCGCCCTCAGAGAGGGAGCTCACTGGTGCTTCGGACCAGTAACGTCTGCCACCCCTACCCCACTCCTGCCACCCCTCTTGTGTTTTGTTCAGCAACTGCACCGCGAGCGGAGGAGGAATCGGCCGCAGACCCCACCGGAGCAAGCGAGGCCGACTATTCTGAAGTGCCCACTCTGGTGAGTATCTGGAAAGGGGCAACTGGGGTCTGGCAGCACGCGAGGTAGCAGGAAGCGCAAGGCTTAGTCGAAGAATGAGCTCTTCCTTCTCTTGCCAGCAAGGCCGTTGGAGAAACCAAGGACTCTCTCCCTGGGCCTCCCTTCACGCAAAGAGAAGGCCAGCTATCCGTCTTTGGCGATCGTGCCTTGCTGTCAGCCATGGCACGATGTCAGGTCAACTCAACAGCCAAACAGTGCACAGTTGTTTTTTTTTAAAAAAAGGAAAATCAAACAGGTGAATTGCAAGAAGAATATGAATTGATAACTCCATTTTTTGCTATCCCTATTATTAACAAGGTCTTGCACGCCTGTTTAGTCACGACGTGGTTTGTTTGATGCTCCTTGTGGCTTATTCAGCAAACCATGGTTTAGTGCTGTGCTAACAAACTCTTTGCCCTTAAGTTAAACAAGGCCCTTTGTTAGCTTTGCTGTTCACATCTCAAGCTCACTGGCGGAGCTGGGGCCAGCCTCCACTCCACTCCACCTGGCCTTCTTCTACCTGGCAGGCGTGGGGAGCCATGTAGGTCCGCCTAAGCGTTCCAAAGCACCATGAGATAATAAATGTAATCTCAGAAACACTCCTCTTGGGGGGGGTGGAACAGCTGTATCCTGCATTCACCCCGATGAATCAATCTTCCCTTGAATCTGCCCATCCAGCGAGAGGCCTGTTAAGAGTCCCTCCTTTTCCTGAACTGAGGGAATCCCTTCTCTGGGATGGCCTCTGGACCCAGAGAGTCGTGAAGCCCCCTCCCTCATGGCAATTTAGAAGACCACTGAAAACAGTTTTAGTTCACCAAATCTTCAGCTATGATTAAATGTTACTGGTGTTCATCACGGGAGAGGGTTGATTTATGATCGTTGCTGTTGATAATTTTTAATCTGCTATAACCCTTTTGATTTGGGCAGGCTATAAAACAAATAAATAATAAATCAATGAGACCACCCCCACCCCCAGTTTGGTTACATTAATAGATAACTGCCTCTTTTAGGAACTGATTACTACAGACAGCGTCTTGCCTTCCAGTGACGTCGGTGAGAACACAACTGAGCCAGAACCTCCAAAACCTCCTAATGGTATGCTGTATCTGTATGTGGGGTCATTTTGCAGATTTGCAATGGGGAAAAAAGCATGAAAACATCATTTTTTAAAAAAAGTATCTGTCACCATAACAGCATCAGCCACTCTTGCTGATGCTCTATGAAGCTCTGTTGACAAGCCGACCCCAAGTTGACAGTTACATAATGAGCATGACAGATCAGGTAACCTCCCAAATTAGCTAGTCTTCCATCCCCTCCTTGGGGCAGGCTGGTCCCATGCCAGCCCTGGCCCTGAGGCCAAATGGGGTCTGTATATAGACAGCCAGGTGCAGGCCCGGGCTGAATCTCAAGGAACAAACTGGGGGATGATTAAGTTGCTTTCTTGGGTTACCGCAATCCTTACTTGAACCTGGAGCCATGCTAACGAGTGCTGCTCCTCTCGTGTAACAGAAAACCAGCAAGCTCTCCTCTGATTTCCTGACAAAGCAGAAGCCTGCCCCTCGTGCCGGCTGGGAGGCCAGGCAAAACGAGCTTCTTCGTGAAACACCACCGTGGCCAGATCTGTAGTCCCATGACCCAGCAAGGGGGACTGCAGACGAATGAGGGGGCAGCAAGTGGGCCAAGGCAGCCCACCACAGCCACCGGGGGATGCCACGAGGAACTGGGATGCAACCCATCCTGTCAAAGGATCCAGTGTAATAAACAAGCATCCCAAATTATTTTGGATATTCTCAGTCTGAAGTTAAAAGGCAGCGGAGAAAAGCTAGCCTTGTTTTTTTTAAAAAAAAAGGTTATCCTTTATTTATTTATTTAAACTAATTAAAGCTATATTTTTACATTTTTTAAAGATCTTACGCAAAGTCCGAGAAAGGGTGCAGATCTTACTAAAATGCTGAAATTACTATCAACCTTGACTGGATTTTCCAGATTTACCATATCTTCCTTTTAGAGGTCAAATGAACAGCCATCCCTGAGGAGGGGCAGGCTGAAGAGAATACGGTGGGGTTCCAACAACCCAAGAGGGAAAAGCCTTCCTCCTCTGATGCTCCAGAAGGCAGGACTCTCCTCTGGGGGGCTGAAATTACAGGGGGGGGGAGTAGATTTTGGCTGAGGGGCTTCTAAATAAGGAGTTTGCAACTTGTGGTCTGCAAAAGTACACTTGCAAATTGCTTTTGAGGATGAGAGAATATCACAATAATATAATTTCATGAACCTCTTACATAATTAATACTATGGTGCTTGCAATATAATGCTCCATAGACCTCCTTCTACAAATATAAAATCTCCCATAGCTTGCTCACACATGAGATCAGTCGGATAGGGCCTCACATATACTTCTGCAGAGATATAAACTTGTAGAAGTGCAACATTTTATCCCCTCAAAGCAAGCAAACCGCTCCTGATAAATCTCTGAGCTTTCCTCCAGGACAAAGAATAGGATTCACGGGAGAAGGCTCACTTTATCAAAGCTGAGGACAAATTTAGAAGTCAGAGCATCTGTTATTTGCATCTTACAATGAAGGTAGTTTCCCCAAGCTCCTATTTCCAAGCCAGAATATGTAAACCTAAATAGTCAGTAACTTTGATTCATTTTATTTAAAAAAAAATGCTGGTCAAAAAAAACTGAAAAAATCCACAAACGTGGATGAAATTTACAGATTAAATATTTGACCAAAGTCTTCTGTACTTCTAGTCTTACCTTTACTGATTGGATGCGACCAACCATAAAATCCTTTTGGTCTGTTTCCTCTAATACATCTTTTTTTTAAGTGCTGATTTTTCCATCCATATAACATTAATTTAAGCACAGATCCGGTGGGGGGTTGGGTGGGAATCTGATTTCCAGCACTGAGCTTTTGTCAATCTGGCTGCTGCTAGCAGTGCAACTAACACAACTTTTAGATAAAAAAACAAACAAACGTAATTTCTGCTACAAATAGTTTGGAGATAATACGCTAATTGCCTTGCTCACCATAGTCCATAATATTTTTTATTTTAGGGCATGCCCACCAAAGAAGTAAAGGAGTTCCTTTCTGCCCACCTCCTTTCCAACCATTTTGGGATTTACTAATCTGTGCCAGGGTACCCAGGGCTGTTGATAATTTGCCTTCAGAGACTTCTCTGCAATAAACGTGGGCCCGGCCCGGCCCGGCCCAGCCAGGCTCCTAGCATGTCCATCGTTTCAGTTTCTTTCCTATGCGTTTCTCCTCTATCTTCTGAGCTTCACATCCAGCAGCAGAGCCAAAGCATTCGTACGAAGGCCCCGGTTTGCTTCTCCTTTCTGAGGTCCTTCCTCACCACCGCCGAGAGCGCCAGGAGAAGGCCGCGACTGAATGGCAGAAGCAGCTGGTCACCAGCTGGCGGGGGGGTCCACTTCCACTGGGCGTCCACCTGGTTTGCTGTGGTACAGAAGGGCCCTTCTGCTTCTAGGAAGGGAAGTATCGAATCTCACACTGCACCCCAACCCCTGGGTTTACAAGCCTGCAGCCATCCCGTACCCAGCCCCGCTGGTTAACTGGGACAAGCTACCATATTCTTTGATGGTATTAACCAAGTAATTACTCATACCAGATGTTAGCTGTTTACAACTACCGCGTTCCTTTTGGCAACCCCTCCTCTCTTCCTCTAGTGTTCCTCTTGGGCCCCTCTCCGATGCCGGGGGGCGGGGAGATGCCAAATGCCTACTGAAACAAAATGATTCTCAGGGTCCTACGGAATGGGAAGAGAGTAGAGGCGCTACTGCACAGGAGCCCTGCCTACTGGCCCACGCGTTACATTGCAGTGCTCAGCGGGATACGGAAGAAGAGATTACGTAGGAATCGCACACGCAGACTTGCTAGCAAAACTGCTTCTTTTAACTCTTGGCATACTAAAGAGGAACTGCGTCATGCAGGTCAAAAGCCAACACATGCAAACAATCGCAGCAATATGCACTAGGGGCTGCCCCAACGGCATGCTCCCCCAACCCCCGCAAGCTTAGCAGGCCCACCGGCACAGAGTCTGTTTTGCATTCTTAAATTCACGGACAAAAGGCGCCCAGGGCCTGCCGCACCCGGAGCACAAAGGTGAATGAATGAACCAACGGCACCGATCCAGAAGGGCAAAAGCACCGAGCATGCCATCAGCGCAGGAACGCGTGGGAAGGGGGCGACAACAGCTAAACTGCGCCGACGGGGGTTTGCTGTGTTCAGATCTATGGGTGCCGCCTCCTGCCGACTGTGGACCGTTCAGACCAGCAGATAACACGTTTACCGTTCAGGCATTCTGAACCTCCACCCGAACAGGGCCCGAGAGCAGGCACAGAGGACCCCCCCCCCAACTAAACCCAGCAAGCTAGGCCTGTGTCTTCTACACCTTGGAAGGCGGCATTCGCTGCATCTGTAAAGGTGTTCTGAACAGCAACGCAGCAGGGACACACACGCAGCAAAGCAGCAGAGCAACCGAGCCAACACACACTAGTTCTTCTTGCATTTACACGCCTTGTGGGCGAACTCAAGCGCGATATTGCCCTGTTTTTCTTCACCCAGGAACCTTTACAGAGCAGCAGCAGCAGCAGCAGCAGCAGCAGCAGCAGCAGCTTACCTTCCAACCTGTCAGAGCGGAGAAGAGCAGTCTCTTCTTCTGGTCTGGGCGGCGCTGCCCGTTGCTGGCCAGAGCTTCCCCTCCGGCGGGGGGCAGGGGCATGCGGTGTGCTGGGAGCGCACCTGTCCTGAGACCAGCACACCCTTTTCGACCCGCTCGGTTCAGGGACTGGGGACGAGTCACAGGCTCAATCCCCAGGCCTTGCCTGGGAAAGTCTCTAATCCAAAGCCCGGGAAAGGTGCTGCCATGCCAGCAGGCCCAACACGGCAACTGAAACAGAGGCTCAGCTCTTTCAAAGGCTGGTTTTCGTTTCACGGATGAGTCTGAACGCCAGAGTCGGATCTCTCTAAGGTGGAAGTCCCAAGGTCCCAGCTTCACTGGGTGCCTGCAGTGGCCCTGGCTGACCCTCCCAGCCAGCAGTCAGTCAACGGAGATGCAGGCCTGCAACTTGGAGCAACGAGTCTACCCAGATGTCGCCAGGCTACCACTCCTATTGTACCCCAAACCTGGCTGGCTGGATGAGATTTGCCATCTGACATGGCCAGAGGGCACCCGGGGAAAGCTGCTTTGCCCTCTCACCTGGATGGGAGTCATATTAACAAAACGAGTCTTACTTCTAAGTAGACCCAGCATCAGATTGTACGGTAATGCTGCTTCTTCCAAGTAACATTCCTCGTCTCTCTGCTTTCCCCTTCAGACGGCCTAGAAACAGCCACTCTGGTTGGCATAGTCCTGGGCACCATTGCGGCTATTGGAGTGGCCACGGGGATCATCATTGCCGTCGCCAAGAAAATGTCGGGCAGGTACTCGTAAGTACTTCGCTGGATGAGGATTATGGTGAAAAGGGAGGCTGGTGGTCCTCTTGGCTCAGCGCTGCCGGAACTTGTATGGCAGTCTGAGCAGCACGTTCACCAATTTCAGCTTAGAAGTGTCCGTGGCATGGAGGAACGAGCTTTTCTCCTCCTGGTGTCAACGGCACACAGCTTTCTTTGCTCATGAGTTCTTCCTTTTCAGCCTGTGCAAGCACCTGGGATTAAAACAAACAGCAACATGCGTCATTTCTGTAGGCACGGTACTGCCAAAGATACACTTTTTAAAACACTCTACTCTGCTTCCCCCAATTTCTTTTCTTGCAAATGGGGCCTTTGTGGTTTTGCCTTGCTGCCAAGACGATTTAGATTTCCTTTAGGGCCTTTTCTGAGCCCCACTCCTGCAAGTTGGGAGAGGGTGCTGGCAATGGTGTTTTCAGCAGCTTGCCCGCCTGCCCCTGCTTCCCGGAGCGAAAAAGTTCCGCAGGAGTAGAGTAGTTTTCCTTGGGACTGAATAAAGTGTGGGGACTCAGGGAGGCTGATGATGAGAGAGAACAGAGTTCAGCTAAGGGAGGCCTGTCCTCAAATCAGATGGTTGCAGAATTCAGCAAAGCAGCCGGAAGGTAATTCGATTCGTATCCGTATATTGATCAGGAGGTACAAATCCATTCTGCTTCCTCAAAATGCTGGCTAAGCTAAATCCCACCCCCCCAAAACATTAAAAACACCGCCTTCAAAAGGTTAGCTGTAATTGTGACTTCAGAATCAGAAAAGGCTGAAACTGAGAAATGCCTTAAAGTTAAAAATACCCCGTGGATATTTGCTTAGACAGAGATCAGGAAAAACCATGGATTTGTGGATTTATCTGGTTCAGCCAGGTGCGGGGCAGTCCACCCTTAGCCACAGAAGCTCAGCACGTGACCCTGGGCCAGTCTCCCAGCCAGACCTACCTTACAGGGGCACGGTAGGAAAGAGAGGAAGGGAAGGACTAAGTGCCGTATAAGCATTCCTGAGCTCCTGAAAGGAAGGTCCGGTATAACCCTAAACGTATCCCATTTCTTTCTTTGTTCTTTCTTCCCAGGCCCTAAACCTCACTGAAGAGGGAGAAAAATTGCATCGGAAGGCCACTTTCTGATTTCAGGGGAAATTTCTTGTATTAACACTGGACTATGATCTGTGGGAAGAATGACTGGATGTTTGCTAGCTGATTAGAGATTCCACACTATTTCCTCACGAGGCTTTGTAAACAAGCCTTTAAACAATTTTGCATATTAAGTCCATGGCCAAGGAATGGAAAAAGAAAACAGCTGTTTTTTTCAAAAAAAAAAAAAAAAGAACAAGCCAGCTGTTTACCTTTTTGATCCTGTTTACAGCCAATAAAAGTAAAGGACCCAAGCGACATATCACAGGATTCCTAGAGCAAGATGGGCACCCGCCCTTCACATTCTCTTGGGTTCTTTCTGTTTTGAGTTGTTTTTCAACCCACGGTGGTTTGGGCGAGAGATCGGAGTGCACCTCATCCGCAGCCGAGATGCCCTTCCGTATCTTGAAGTAAATGAAGCTACCGACACGGCCATCTGGACATCCTGCCCTTCGCAAGACACAGAATTCCAGGTCGAGCCTCTGAATCGGTCTCGGAGCCTTCCTGCCCAAAGAGGCCACTTTCCTGTCCGCTTGCGAGGGAGAAGGGCGAATCAGTTCTCCCTCGGGAACTTCAGATGTTGTGGCTGCCGTAAGCAACAACCGCGCGTTTTGTTTACTCAGCTTTGGGCAACTGTTCACGCCCAAGTAACTTGGGGATCTCTTCACTGCCTCCTTTCTGGTTGGGGATTAGATCGCTTCAGAAAACGCATTAAGATTTCCACCCGTTGATGTGAGATTCCCTCCAGTTTTAAGGAAAGGGGTGGATGGATGCAGCGAAGTTGTAGGACACCTAAAACGCAGCCACTCCTTTTGGGCATAAGTTCCCTTTTTCTCCTGCCCCATCGGGCACATGAAGAGCTTCGTTTCCCCCTTTCCCCATCACATTAATGACAGTTGGGCAGGGGTATTTGGGAGGGCTTGGTGAGACACAGGAGGGCAAAAAGCAGTCAGATCTCTCCCTCCACTGTGCAACCATCAACCCTGTCCCCTGCACTTCTTGCTTTTCCTGTTTAAAAATGGGGGTGATTCTGAAGACACATTTAGTGCTAAGTGTAATTTGGTCCTCCCACTTTGTAGAAACGCTCTGAGCAGATGCTACCACAGATGTGGCCATCACTGTAAAACAAGGAGATTGCTGTTGCACATCCATGAAAATTTAATGAACGAATCAGTGGATGGCAACTGGCAGAATCAGTCCAGTCAAATGTGTTCAGCCAGACTGCAACCCACTATGTATTGTACACTTGAAAAAAGTATAGATAGCAGCCTTTAAGCATGCATGTGCTCTCTCCTTTGCACATGTGCGCTAGACACGGGATGCAGCTCCTTCCTGCTTCAAGATTTAATTTCCAGAAATCCTGCAGACGTAATTGAGCCCCAAATTCAAGGTGAATTTTTTTTAAGGAGTATCTTCAGTAATACTTTGTGACAGCAGATTGCAAGCAACGTTGAACAAGAAAATGAGAGCTACTGTGTGCAATCTGGCCCCCTTAGGGTCCCTATTTTTGGTCCCTATAGCTAATGAAACTACTATTTAGCAAGGCTGGGAAATATAACACAGTGCCAACAACCTATATTTCAGTGTATCTGAATGGCATCCAATATTACTTACTACCCCAGGGGATGGGGCATGCCTTGTTTCCCCTCCCACCTAAAGCAAAACCAGTCAACTGCATGGAATATGTGCTGAAGATCTGTTGCAGATCCTTTTATAATATCAGAGCCCCTGCAAAAAAGCTCAAAGTTTGGTGTCGTTTGTTACTGAAAAAGCAAAACTTTGGAGATAAAGCCTGTCTTCTGTGATAAAATTTGAAAATGGCGGTGTTGTCTACTTTTTCAGCAATTAGTCAGCGAGATGTGCGATTGCTTGCTAAAGCTTGGATGAAGAGAGGCTAGGCTGTCTTCTGCTCATCTCCTGAACAGTTCCCGCCTCAGCAGGCCCTTTTCCTCTTCCCTCCTCAGCAGTCAAGAACCTTCTCAGTACTGATGCACAAGAAAGGAAGCTAATGGAGCACGTGACACACACCTAACTACAAGACATCATCTTCTGGTTCACTTCTAAGTCTAAGGAGAAGCACTGGCTCTTATAGCACAGATGATTTAGTCAAGAACAGCTTGCAGACTAGTTTTTCAAAATATTTTCAAATCAGTTTCTCTTGAAATTATGACCAAATTTTTCACCCCATCAAGTTATCAACAGGATCCACTTAGAGAGAGGAAGAGG